>JACXGM010006359.1:18965-33073 GCA_016801145.1 Umbra pygmaea | reverse complement strand
TCACTGAACAAGGTGGTTATACCACGGCTAGTCACACTATAGAATTTGCGTACACGAAGTCAGACCAGACGTGAGATTTCATCGCAGCCTACGATCACGTTCAAATTGATAAATCCCTTGCTTTGCGTAAGAATCGCTGTACGCCCGTCGTACGCCTGTTTTAGGTCGTACGCACGTTTCATAAATGAGGGCCAATGTGTCCGACTGGATTTGAACTGGCGAACACTGGGATGCAAGTCGCGGATTTATACGCCCATCCACCATCCCCGACCGCCACCCTAGCAAAAACTACGCTATCTACATGCTACGTCATGATCTTCATATTTTCGTATTTAAAGTTATTTGAGTGTTCAATTTAGTTCCCTACAAACGTAATTGACCCTCTCATACGTTCATATTTGACATATTTTGGTTTTACAAAATAGTTCCCTCAGAACGTATTTCATGTGATTTAGGGCTGGTACAAGATGAATAGTCATCAGACCTGTCAGTTTTTGCGGTTACATGAGAACTTGGTTGAGGGATTCTGTTTAGGGAGCCAAACGTAATAGTAATGGGTAAGGGTTATATCCTGATAATTTACTGAGTCTGCAGGCATTTGTTGAGTAGTTCACATTCTACCGTGCAGTTCTTTAAATTTATTTTGTGTTACACATTGCTTATTTTTGTAACGTGTAACAAGCTCATCTTTCAAAATAATTTTATTCATAACTGCTGTTACATGTTGTGATTAGAAACAATGTACATACACCATCTTACTATGGTGGTGAGGTTGCCCTAAAGTACAGAACTATTTTCCAAAATTAAGTTTTGTGTATAAGTACATGTTATGTTCATTTAATATTCATTAAAATGTTTTTAATCTCACGTGGCGTGTTCTGTCTGAACTACTGACATGTTACGTAATGAATCACAAATTACAGTACGTATTTGGTCAAACAATGGCATTTAATTTTCTGTCTGTGTTGTGCCGTAATAATCGGCCGTATCTTTGTTTTTATTCTTACACCCTAACATTTACAATTTCTGATAGGTGCTATTTCATTAATTGTATTATAATTGCGTATCTGTAATATATAAAATGATCCTCAAAAATGAGCAACATTCCCTCATACATATGTTGTATCTTTGTATTTAATGTTAGTGTCTGCATTCAGAACAACTCATACAAATAATTCATGCTTTGGTACAAAACCATGCATTTCCTATCTAAGATTAGACACAATCCATTTGAATGCCATGCTAAATATTTAAAATATCTGCTTTTTAGAGAGTAATCTACTGTATAATGAATACAAACTGCCTAGTGTGTCAACCTCATTTGGCATGCCATATTCATGGTTTTTAAGAGATAATAATTAATAAACTCAGTGGTGGCAGATTTATTATGTTAATACAGAAATATTCACTGATAAGGAAAAAGCAGAGCACGGTGAGCTGGAATTGTGTGAATTTGAAAGATCAAGAAACCCTAGAGATGGTTGTTGTTACTTGTACTGTGATGAGGACTGAGCCTCAGGGGGGATTGCCTCCACCCGGTGGCCAGGCTACGACTTTATTCCCATTATTCCATCATTGCACGTGTCTCTGTCTGAGTGCACTCATTATCATGAGCTGATCCCCGTTGTCTAATCAATGTATATATACAGTCATATGCAAAAGTTTAGGCACCCCTGACAATTTACATGATTTTCATTAATAAATGTCTTCATGTTTAATTAATTGGGTGTTTGGATCAGTAATTTTATTTTGATCTATCAAATAACTGAAGGACACAGTAATATGTCAGTAGTGAAATTAGGTTTATTGGATGAACAGAAAATGTGCAATATGCATCAAAACGAAATTAGACAGGTGCATAAATTTGGGCAGCCCAACAGAAATATCAAATTAATATTAAGTTGAGCCTCCTTTAGCAGAAAGAACAGCCTCTAGACACTTCCTATAGCCTGTAATAAATGTCTGGATTCTGGATGAAGGTATTTTGGACCATTCCTCCTGCAAAACATCTCCAGATCAGGTAGGTTTGATGGTTGCCGAGCATGGACAAGCACCTCTCACTGAATGAATGCTGTCAATGGCTGATTGGCCAATAACCTCAGACAAAAGATCTTTAGCCTTGGCTGAGAATTAACTAAATAATGTGTATCATGTCCTACATTTTTTTTACTTTAGTCTTTGCAATATAATTTAATAGTGACTATCATGTGTTTTATAATTTTTTGCTGATTATTTTACAACTACGACACTCTGATTCTCATATTTCAACATTTAGCATAGGCTATATTCATGTTTTAGCATTTACTCATGCTGCGTTTACTCATGTAATTCTACATGTTGGATATATTACACTAACAAAATAAGTAATGAAATAACATTTGGGATTGAATTTACAAATAATATTATAAACTGTTATATTTTTTTGTGGAACTATTTAACATTTGATCCTCACACAGCAGCTCACTTTGCCGCTTCTGCTTTGCATTACATGAAGCCATGATCAAACAAAATCTAGATGACAATTAGCAACTTGAATGTCAACAAGAAATAGTCATTATATGAATGTACTGTGTGATAATATTCAGGTGAGCAAGGAAATATTGTTCTTCACCAGCTCAGTCATATATGGCACTATGGCTACATGAACTTAGATTTTTCTTCAGAATGTGCAGTGTGAATTTTAGAATGGATGTACTTTAATAATTATTTAAGTTGTTTGTGAATTTCTATTGGATTACAAAGTTATTTATTTGCATCTGCTCGCTACAGCAACACTGTCCCCAACACTGTCCCCGAATTTCCACTGATTATTTTACAACTGCAGTTTTCCTTGTTGCCTGAAATGTTTAATGGGAATAAACCGGTTTGACAGCTTTGTCAATGGAATTAGATGATGCATGGTTAACTTTCCTTTTTATTTAGAATATGAATAGGCTATCACTGCAAGTTATACGAGGGGGCACAACGACAGATGAGCAGGATGTAGCCTAATATATATTATTTAATCAATCTACTGGATTTATGAAAGAACTATTGGATGCCTGGGACGTTATGATTATGAAAACTACATAAAAGTTTCAACGTCTGTCATTATGTCTTACATGTGCCATTATGCAAAGCGAAGCTTGCTTGAACCAGAATAATTTTACTCTTCAAGTCTATTTATCTCGCCAGCCCAAAGCGTTGTTGAGGCAAGCAGATGGACAAAAAATGCACTAAACTTTGTAATTTAATATCAATTTTCAAACAACTTCAATAATTACTGTCACCTCAGTTTCAAAGGGCATGACGCCTCTGGATTTGCAGGAAATATAAGTAATGAAACTATTTCTCTAATCCGTAATTAGCAAACAAAGCACAAGTTTAATTAAAATTCTAAACAACGGTATGAAAATCTGATTTTAATATATCCAGGAAACACAGGGAAAAGACATGAATACGACTGCATTTGTAAATGAATCAAACAGCAAAAGACAGAGTTTAGCCGCACTATAGCTAATACTTCTATTTGCACAACAAATGTGGTCTATATATGTTAGTTGAAATCTTTTTTTACATTCTACATCAACAAAATAAAACAGAAAGAAAAGTAAAACTAGTTTATCTGTGAATAAAGCAACAGTTGTGGATTTTCATTATATAGAATTAAGAATTCTAATTCTACAGAGGATAAAAAACATGAAAATAGGCCACTATAGCAAATGTATCCTTTGATA
Organism: Umbra pygmaea; assembly: GCA_016801145.1. NCBI lineage: Eukaryota > Metazoa > Chordata > Actinopteri > Esociformes > Umbridae > Umbra > Umbra pygmaea. Next base: position 29,357 of record JACXGM010006359.1, on the reverse strand, counting down.
TTGTAAACATATTTGTTTTTGTTTTCTACTGTTATAAAATATGTTCAACAACAACAAAAATTTTAATGTAATTAATCTGTTTTGAGACCTTTTTACTATAAAAACACAGTGGGGTGAATTGAAGGTGGTGATGATGCTTCGTTTGCAGCAACGCAATGCTGATGATTTGGGCCATCACAACCATCAATAAGCCGAATTGTCATGGAAACAATTATGGCACTTACAGCTCCACACATTGTCACGCGTTTCATTGCCTTCCCAACAACACCCCGCATAATCCAAACAAACACAATTCCTGCAAATAGCCGGCTTCCCAAGAGTAGTATCCGCAATGGATGGCATTCATATAAATATCATTGCTCCCAGCGTCAACAAGAATGTTTGTATGAACAGTAAGAGGTACAACAGCATCAACACACAAGTTGAGTTTGATGCAGACTACAACATTTTGGATGTGGTACCAAATCGCCTGGGTCTAACCATGACGCGCAGATATTGAATGAAAGTGGCCTGAAGCAGCTGTTTGAAAGGCACTTTCTGCCACCGGAGTGTCATCTAATAGGAGATAAAGGATACCCTTTATGCTCGTGGCTGCTCACCCCTTTCCATTTGCCACTGACAGAAGCCCAAATGAACTACAACAGGTAGGCTATTTTGTAAGCTATTTATACACAATTGTTTAATAGTTTATTGATAGAACACTCTATCCTAATATAGGTGATAAGTAAGGTTTCAATGTTGTATCCCTTCACAGGACACATTTTATCACAAAAAGTGTGGTGGAGAGGGGTTGACCAGTGGAAGCGCATATTTCACATTCTCCACTCAGAAATTCGACTAATTCAGCAAGCAGTAGTGGTTCTTCTTCCCTCCAGTTCGGTTTTCTTTTGGAATCCATGGTGGCTATGATTACATCATTATCTACCTTCCGCATCGACGCTGCCACTACTGCATCGAGATCTGTATCGGAGTCTTCTCTGAAGTGCATGGTATGATGGTCTTCTGGCTTTTACGAGCATTACGTCAGAATGAATACAAAGGACATTTTGGATGCCTAAATCTCAATGAATGTTTAATTGGTTCATTACTAGATCTCAGTCAGTTGGTGTGACAGTTTTCATAGTTTTTCTCTTGTTGTGTTTGATGTATGCCTATGTTAATATGTTCGGGTGGATGGCAGGGTTTATATCTTATATTTTCATTTTATATATCTTTCTCTCGCAAAAAGATCAGTCATCTTGCCTGCGAACATTGGTGGGATGTGGTATGGTCAACTCACCCCGTGCGTTTCCCGTTCCCTGTCTGGGTAATATTTATTTATCTTTTATTTAGTTTGGGTGTGGCTGCTGGCTTGTGAGTCTATCTTTATATAGTCTGTAGAGCATATACAGATTGACTATCCTAACAATGTGTTACCCACATTTCATGGAAAACTATAGAGTGTGAATACACACATTGAATTTATGTAGACTAGTTCTGAGGTGACTCAGACTGTTCTCATGGTGATATGTACAACATCATAAAAAAAACATACGTCCACATTTGACATTTCTGGAGGCAGGAACACGTATGCTTCATATATTTACAAAATGCTAAAAATGTCAGTTTACCTTAACTGTAGCCTAACCTTAACCTCACCTTAAAGCTACATTGTGTAAGAATTTCTCCCATCTAGTGGTGAAATTGTATATGACAAGCAACTGAATACCATTCTAGCTCCTCCCGTTATTATGCCAGCAACGCAAACTTTGATATATATATTTTATATCAAAACAATAGTGCTTGTTTTAATTCATTGCAATAATCATTGTTAATTCATTATATAGCTAGTGAATTGTAACCAGATGCAATTGTATATTGTGTAAAGAAAAAATAAGAGCATGTGATAGCAAAAAATATTAAATTAACATGTTTTATTAAAAACAGTAACAAATATTTTGTACACACAATTTAATTGAATACAGTGCCTTGCGAAAGTATTTGGCCCCCTTGAACATTTCGACCTTTTGCCACATTTCAGGCTTCAAACATAAAGATATAAAACTGTAATTTTTTGTGGATAAGCAACAACAAGTGGGACACAATCATGAAGTGGAACGAAATTTATTGGATATTTCAAACTTTTTTAACAAATAAAAAACTGACAAATTTACATAGCAAACTTATTCAGGCCCTTTACTTTCAGTGCAGCAAACTCTCTCCAGAAGTTCAGTGAGGATCTATGAATGATCCAATGTTGACCTAAATGACTAATGATGATGAATAGAATCCACCTGTGTGTAGTCAAGTCTCCGTATAAATGCACCTGCTCTGTGATAGTCTCACAGGTCCGTTGAAAGCACAGAGGTCATCATGAAGAACAAGGAACACACCAAGCAGGTCTGAGATACTGTTGTGCAAAAGTCCTGAGACTGGGATGGAGATTTGTCTTCCAACAAGACAATGATCCAAAACATAAAGCAAAATCTACAATGGAATGGTTCACAAATAAACATATCCAGGTGTTAGAATGGCCAAGTCAAAGTCCAGACATGAATCCAATCGAAAATCTGTGGAAAGAACTGAAAACTGCTGTTCACAAACTCTCTCCATCAAACCTCACTGAGCTCGAGCTGTTTTGCAAGGAATGGGCAAAAATTTCAGTCTCTCGATGTGCAAAACTGATAGAGACATACCCCAAGCGACTTACAGCTGTAATCGCAGCAAAAGGTGGCGCTGCAAAGTATTAACTTGAGGGGGCTGAATAATTTTTCAGTTTTATATTTGTTACAAAAGTTTGAAATATCCTATAAATTTCATTCCACTTCATGATTGTGTCCCACTTGTTGTTGATTCTTCACAAAAAAATTACAGTTTCATATCTTTATGTTTGAAGCCTGAAATGTGGCAAAAGGTCTAAAAGTTCAAGGGGGCCGAATACTTTCGCAAGACACTGTATATTGTCAGTGTCTCATGTGAAAACATGATTACATTTGAACAACATTCACTAGAATCTGTTTTATCCAAAAAAAGACATGGACACTATGCGATGAATTAGAAATGGTTATTGTGATAAATTACGTGCACTATTATTTTGAAATGGAAAATCTGAGTTTGTGCTGCCAGGCGAACGGTTTTTGCCTTCTGTATAGCTAGGGCCAGTGCTGCCATTATATGTCCTCCAGAATAGGCATGATCCTCCATATTCAACAGGCTTTCAAATCTGCCGGCATTCATGAGTAATCTCCCCCTGGCATTCGTCACGGTGCCACTGAGTGTAAAAGCACGAAAGGCAGACCTTGAATTTCCAGGTATGTCCCTCTTTGGCTAATGTATTTTAAAGATGGAGGCGTAACATGGCTGCCGCAATTCGAGCGACTCGTCATATGTTTTCTGAATGGACGATTTTACGCTTACGAGAATGGTTGGTGGATGTAGATTTTACACATGAATGAGCACATATTTGTGAAAGAACAAAGGGGTTTTTGCTAAGAATCAACTAAAAGAATACACAATGTAGCTTTAAACTCACTAATCTAGCATATTATCCCCGAACTAAATGTTTCCCAAGTAATTTAAATTGTAAAAGATTAGTCTATTTTTGTAAGTGATCCGGTAGAACAGAGATTCAATACGTAAAAAAACCTCACATATTCTTTGGCCATATCGTAAGTCTGCCTACGTAATGCGGCAACATTTCCATAACGTATGGTTACCTATGTCTTGCCATGAGAATGCATTGGGAGACTATATATGATCACAGTCCTGATAGTCTCAAAGAAACAAGTTATTACATCACACATTTCTTAAAAACAACTCAAAACAAAGCTGAATAAATTATAATTTGGACCCTCCCATGTCTTACATTTACATTTTATTCATTTAGAAGATGCTCTGGAGCAACTTACAGTGAATACAGGGACAACCTCCTGGAGAAACTTAGGGTAAAGTGCCTTGCTCAAGTACACAACAAAATTTGACACAGTTGTGAATCAAAACAGATACCTTACAACTACAAGTCTGACTCGCTAACTACTGAGCCATCTGTCACCGATTAACTCCATTAAGTGTGACAGAGTTAATGGAGTTCAATTTACTGTGAACAGAATTATGGGAAATCAGAACACTTAGTAGATATGCAGTACTGTGCAAAAGTTTTAGGCATATTCAAAACAACAAAACTGCTTTAAAAATAACAAAATGAAAAGTTCCTAAATATACTGTAACACAAATACTATAAAAAGCAGTAAACAGTGTAAAAACAAAAAGTCAACACAAAAGTAAATCAACATTTGCTGTGATTGACTTTTTCATTAAAATCTACATGAATCTACGTAGATTTCCAGCATTTTTATAATAAAGCTGTCTGGTAGATTGTTTTAACTTCCCACAGTTCTACAGACTTTAGCTGTCTTGCTTGTTTCGGTCTGTACCGGTTATTTTACAGGCTCTTGTAGCATTCATTTGAAAAGGAACAGGGCATTCTGTGTTTGAAGATCAGCAACGGTGTCAATAACAGATTAGCATGCGTTTGATGAAAGGGGTTACAGTTTAAAATCATTTTTGGATGCTATAACATCTGTAAAGGGCTTTTGCGCTTCTTTGATCCTTGGAGTCCTTATGACATCATTCCAAAACCACTGTACTTCTGAAGAGGCAGAACGCAGGAAAATGTTCACTTACCACTGTAATATTCTCTGGATAGGAGTTTCTCTGAAGTAAATGTATAATGACAGGTCCCGTCCCCACATATCAAACACTCAAGAAGCAAGGCATTATTAGGGAATCATTTTACGTAGGATTTAGCCAGAAATGTTGTTCACCAATGGTAGGGTCTCATCTCATTTAAATAGTTCATGAAATAACACTATCTTAACAACTGTAAGCTAACTACAGTAGCTAACATGCAGTAAAAAGCACAATAATATGGCTGGATGGAATACTGCAACCGTCATTTCGGATACGCTGAAAAGTGTTTGCATGTCACAGGTAATTGCTTTATGTTTCGGGGAGAACAAAATAATTTGGTCTTGCCAGGAAGATGGATACAGTAATCATTTTCAGTGTATCTTGCCAGTGGCTGTTTGGAACATTGTATATGCAAGGGTGATACCACTGTCTAAACTGGAAACTAGGTGAAAGGATACAAGGACTCCCTCTGTGATGATTTTTTTCCTCAGATTTGCCGGTTGTATTTACGAGATACACCCTTGGTTCCATTAGTGCCTGCACTAAGCCATTCGGCTGATAGCGCAAACTCAACCAATGTTATAACAAGGAAAAAAAGCTTATGAGGGGTGGTTTGTCTCGAGGTGAAGGTGCAAAGGACCCTAGGTTTATATTACTCCAAACCATCACTTTGAGGGCATCACATTTAGATTTTATATTGACAGGTATGTTGAACATGTCCCAGTTTAGATCACCTAATAATAGCATCTTAGAGGATAAGTGGGGGGCTAACAACAGTAAAGGACTTATTTCTGGAGAGATTGACTTTCAAGACAAGTAGCTCAAATTGTTTGGATACAGACTTGGATAGGATAATAGATAATAGAACTCTGTAAGCTCTCCCTACAGAATACGGCTACCCCCCATCCTATTGATGTTATAGTTTGGGATGGATATGGACATAATTCAGAAACTGCTAAGATGTCAGGGTTAGCTAAGTGTGCTAAAGCAGTGAATAAATTGATTTTAGGAAGTAGGCTTCTGATGTTCACATGCATAAAACCAAGGCCTTTACGGTTGCAAAAGTCAATGAACGATAACACATGAGGAGTTAGGGTGTCAGTAGGGGCTATTGGGCCTGGGTTTAACTCTCCTGAGAAGCAGAGGAGGATTTGGGTAATGGCTTCAAAAACTGGTTGTTTAGTGCAATTGTGACATGCTGGTCAAGATACTATATATTACATCCCAAAAGCTACATACTGTATGACTTTTATTTTTAAATAAAAAATCTTACTGCTGCCAACACAATATATTGCTGCTGGAGGAAAGGAAATTAAGTACTGAATACCCATCATTACATTTTTTTAATGCACTGAAATGTGTCAAAAATCAATGACAGCTTTTATTTTGCAAAATAAATTCTGAGTTTGTGTTGACAGCTTGACCCTGCTGCTTGAAGAACAGAAATGAAGCCTCGGATCTCCATCATTTGGAGCAATTATATCACTTCATCAACAATCTGATAGCATCTCCTTTCTATGCATTTACAATAATAGCAAGAATTACGGCTGCAACTAACAATCATTTTCATAATCAATTAATCAGTCAATACATTTTTTGATTAATCATGAATCAGATAAAAACAGACCAAAAAAAAAACATTTGCAACATTTTATAAAAAAATATTACAAATTGAACATTTGGCAGGCAATTGTTATGTAGTAAAATATGTATTGATAGATTATGTACAAGGAACAGGTGTTGAAGATTGGAATCACCTGTTATACTATCATCACCATGTTCTATAAAAGCTGTTTCTAGAATTGCTTTGTGCACACACTGATGAGGAAAGATAGCCGAAATGTTTGCATTTAATGTGCTTCTCAGATGCAATTATTTAAGATGGCAAAATAAGAAAGCAAGAACAATTCTTGTGTGAACCAATTACTTTTTACTCAAATGTTAGTATGCATAATAGCACATTTTACATAAAATGCAATACATGCATTTTATTTGTTAAAAATTGCTTGTGTGAAGGCCTGTTACCCAGACAAGACACTTCAATTAAATATGAGATATTCTCCAAACAATTCAGTTCGTCCTAGCTTACTTTTTACATACAGTACAGTGTTTCACTCTGAACTAATGTCAGGAAATAAACACTTCAAAATAGATTAATCATTAAATTGCCATGATTGTAATAAGTGATTAACTCTACTGGGTACTGTTATTTAGCCTGCTAAACTAACGTTAGCTATACTGTGCCAACTCTACCATAGAGGTTAGCCAGCTATAAAAAAAAACTTGTCATGAAATATTGAAGTGAATTTTACTTAAAGATACAGTCCACAATGTTCATAATTGCAAAATTATTTTTGCCCCCCCCCTCCCCATTTTAGTCCAGATGTGTAATGTAACATCTATATTTAATGCACAATCTAAGTGGAATCATTGTTTTACCGTAGTAACTGCTTGAAACCTATTAAATAAATTAGAAGAACTAACTGCTGTGGGTCGAACGATTGCCATTTCTATTTTACACAGTTTGCAGTAAACATATTCTTTATTGAATTTAAAGTGCTGCCATACTATCTAAGATATCAGTGGGACAGGATTCTCCACCTCTACAATGTTTATTCTCCTTCTTTATGTTAATGCCTGATCGCAACCGTTTCAGCTGTGAATATACTGTCACCTACTGTACCGGAGTGTGAGGCCGGTCATAGCCCTCTATTTTATACTGTCCTTGCCAAACCTGTCACCCTCAGAAAATTAAATACAGCCCTGACCACCACCCCACCTGTCCAGACATCTACACATGCTGCCCTCTTCCCACTACTTCATACCCTCTAACAAATTCACATTCACTCATGGAACTGGAAACAACCAGTGTGACACACTACCCCAAGCCACCGTAGGCCCCACTATGTTCTTACCCAACCCATACTCCACCACCAACTTCTCAGTCACCCACCGAAACACATGCAATAGCCTGGAGATGAGGTTATACAGTAAATCTAAATGTAGAAATTTCAATATGGTGAATGTTATAAGTCCTGTTTGTAAAATGTACCTTTTTTCACCAGAATGAGCATGCAAAGTTGGCACCTTTAAAGGGTTGATATACTGCCAGCATAAGGTCTATTGAAATGACATTGCAAGGCATGAGGTGTGGCCCATGGGCATATACCATCATGTACGTTTGGACCCTTCTGGGCATATCCACCTCTAACAAAACAAATTATGTTTCACTGCTGAAATCCTAATTACATGGAATTTATATTTATATTTAATAGGCCTTTTCCTTTTTAAAACATAACAGGCTATATAGACAGTCATCAACATCTCCTCTGCAAGTGAGTACAAATGATGCTAGAAAACACCCTGTCGTTCTCAGCAAACATCAAGCCTGTGACTTGTTCCTGCAGACCTATGGTCGACAACATTATTTGAATATGAGTTTACCTCACAAAGGAAGTGACTAATACAGGCACTTGTCATCTCACACCTGGACTTCTGCAACTCACTGTTGCTAGGGCTTCCTGCTTTTGCCAGCGTGTTTCTCCTCAATTATCCCATGTCACCCTTCTTCAACTGGCTTCCAGCTGAATTTTGTATCCATTACAACACTGTGTTTGTTGCTAAGGAGCGGTAAGGGAAACTGCCCCTCCCTAACTTCACACAATGCTGAAATCCTACATCATGACCATCCCATCACGATAGTAGGACAGCATACCTTCAGTGGAACCATGTTCCCCTTACAGATAGGACAGAAGGTTCCATGGCCATATTTGGTCAAGTTTAGAAACCCACATACTTACATTTTTGAAACAACCCCACAGTCCCCACCTGTGCCCACTGTTGTCTTTAACTAATGCTTGTGATTTATTTTGTTCCCTCTAGCTGTCTTCATTTCAACCAGAGACAATGGCCCTATCTTGCATCCGGCACAACGCAGTGCAAAGCCCGAACGCAAGTGTCTTTTCTAGTTTAAGACCGACGCAGTTGTCAATTTCCTGTCCGGCGCTCCCATCGTTTAAATAGCAAATGCACCTGTGCGCATATTTGTGCCCGTGCACGTGCTGGTCTAACAGGGAGGTGTGTTCAGGATAATTCTGGGTGTATTGCTATCTTCAGGCACTGTAAAGTGATTGTGCCATTGACCAACAAAAACCTGGTCTAAAGTCAATGGCACAGCATGGCATTGATATTTTAACAGCAAATTAGTAAAATGCACCTAGGTGTATTTGACGCATGCACAATATGCTTGTTGCACACACACAGGGAAGCGCAGCAGCACACAAACATGCAAAAATTACAAATAAAAATATTACGGTGCAAATCCGCCATCATAATAGTAATGCGCAAAAAGTACAAACGCGCCTGGCTCTTAAAGGGAATGGGAGATGAATCGTTGATTGGTTTATTGCATGTTACGCCCAAAACACACCTATGAATTAATGAAGACAATTGGTAAAAACCTTTTACACCATGCGCCCGCTGTCAAACTAGCAAAAGTGGATTTGGACATGCCCAAGCCGTGCGCTTAGATTTTTTAAATAGGGCCCAAGTGCTACATATTTTACAATTGGGTCCTTCTAAATAAAGGGCCAGGGCAGTTTTTTTCATGTCAAATTACAGGACACCATCACTTCTCCATTAGTCACAACAAAGCATGTTGATGTACACTCATCTAAAGGATTATTAGGAACACCCGGTCAATTTCTTATTAATGCAATAATCTACTAAAACCAATCACATGGCAGTTGTTTCAATGCATTTAGGGGTGTGGTCCTGATCAAGACAATCTCCTGAACTCCAAACTGAATGTCAGAATTGGAGAGAAAGGTGATTAAAGCAATTTTGAGCGTGGCATGGTAGTTGGTGCCAGATTTCACAATCTGTTCAGTTACTGGGACTTTCACGCACAACCATTTCTAGGATTTACAAAGAATGGTGTAAAAAGGGAAAAACATCCTGTGGGTGAAAATGCCTTTTTGATGCTAGAGGTCAGAGGAGAATGGGCCGACTGCTTTTAGCTGATAGAAGAGCAACTTTGACTGAAATAACCACTCATTACAACCGAGGTATGCAGCATTTGTGAAGCCACAACACGCACAACCTTGAGGCGGATGGGCTACAACAGCAGAAGACCCCACCGGGTACCACTAATCTCCACTACAAATAGGAAAAAGAGGCTACAATTTGCAAGAGCTCATCAAAATTGGACAGTTGAAGACTGGAAAAATGTTGCCTGGTCTGATAAGTCTTGATTTCTGTTAAGAGAGTCAGAATTTGGCGTAAACAGAATGATAACATGGATCCATCATGCCTTATTACCACTGTGCAGGCTGGTGGTGGTGGGGTAATGGTTTGGGGGATGTTTTCTTGGCACACTTTAGGTCTCTTAGTGCCAATTGGGCATCGTTTAAATTCCACGGCCTACCTGAGCATTGTTTCTGAACATGTCCATCCCTTTATGGCCACCATGTACCCATCCTCTGATGGCTACTTCCAGCAGGAAAATGCACCATGTCACAAAGCTTAAATCATTTCAAATTGGTTTCTTGAACATGACAATGAGTTCACTGTACTAAAATGGCCCCCACAGTCACCAGATCTCAACCCAATAGAGCATCTTTGGGATGTGGTGGAACGGGAGCTTCGTGCCCTGGATGTGCATCCCACAAATCTCCATCAACTGCAAGATGCTATCCTATCAATATGGGCCAACATTTCTAAAAA
>JACXGM010006359.1:0-18865 GCA_016801145.1 Umbra pygmaea | reverse complement strand
GTCAATGCCACGTAGAATTAAGGCAATTCTGAAGGCGAAAGGGGGTCAAACACAGTATTAGCAAAATACTTTTTTTTACTTCAAGAATGCTGTTGTTGTGTCTTATGTTTTTAGCTTCTACAGGGACTGAATCTTGACCTATTTCCCTGAAGAAGTGTTTGTCTGAACTGCATTTGGTAATTAGTTACAACAATGCAAAGGAAATGGTTTATTGTTGTTGCTTGTCAGATCCATGTTAACCATGTTAAGCATTTCACAGAGAAAATGCATTGAGGAAAAAAACAGGTTCAGAAGTCAAATCATCAATGACATGCAGCCATGTCAATGACATGCAACATTTCTTTCTTTGTTACCTGGCAACAAAAAGCTGTCAGTCAAGGAATATAAGCTACTGTGCTCAATCAGTCTGTTTTTCGAACTTCCTTATTGTTAGCCTTACAATAGTTTAATTTAAATATCACCCATAAAACGTAATGCCGTCTGTGAGGAAGCTGAAGTTTAGGCATCTTTGGACATTCCAACCAGACAATGATACCAAACATACCTCAAATTACACCAGGGCTTGGTTGCAGAAGAAGTTCTTGAGGATTCTACAGTGTCCATCACAGTCACCTGACTTGAACCCCATAGAAAACATCCCAAAAGCTACATACTGTATGACTTTTATTTGGAAATAAAAAATCTAACTGCTGCCAGCACAATATATTGCTGCTTAAAGAAAGGAAAATAATTATTGAATGCCCTTCATAGATTTTTGAAATGCTTTGCAATTTGTCAATAATCAGTGACAGCTTTTTTTTTAAATATGTATCAATAGATTATGTACTGTACAAGGAACAAGTGTTGAAAATTAGTCCATATGTTGTATATAAGCTGTTTCTAGAATTGCTTTCTACACACACTGATGAAGGCAAGATAATCGAAATGTATGCGTTTAATCCGTGTCTCAGATGCAATTATTTAAAGCATAACGCTAACCAAAATGAAACCTAAGGTTTGTCAAACTTTAGTATGTCAAACTTTCTTTTGAAAGCATAATTAGGACAGAATCACCACTTCTAAGATTTTCCCTATTTTTGGTTTCAGTCAAATCGCCTTTTGAACCGGAGGGATAGTAGCACTAATACGATAGCATCAAAATTGCTATTTTTACAACACTAAGAAGGCTCGACACAACATTAAACTTTGCTCGAAGTATCACCAGTGGCTGTACACAAACTTGAGCATTGAGAATATTGTTTGTACACATATTTTACTATTGATGCTATCATATTAGTGCCCCTATCCCTCCCATTCAAGATGTGATTTGTGAGAAACCAAAAATAAGGAAAATCTTAAAAGTGGCGTTTCCATCCTAAATATGCTTTTAAAGGAAATTTGAATCGGGGACATTCAAAAAAAGACCTTAGGTTGCATTTTGGCGAGAGTTACGCTTTAAATGATTAGCTGTGCTGGGTACTGTTATTTAGCTTCCTAGACTAACGTTAGCTATACTGCGTCTACTCTACTACAGACAGTAGCTAGCCAGTTAAATAAACTTGTCATGCAATTTTGAAGTGAATTTTACTTAAAGATACAGTCCGCGATGTTCGTAATTGCTAAATTATTATTAGCCCCCCCAATTTTAGTCTGAATGTCTAGTATATTGTCTATATTATATGCACAATCTAAGTAGAATCATCATATTACTGTAGTTAGCTTAAAACCAAATGGTGTTTCTTGGCTATTGTAGGCATTCCCTTACCGAGCGTCAGGCAGGGAATTCCCAACAAATGTGTGATGTATGTAGGGGAAGTCCTATTGACAGAGCTGTCAATCAAACCTGAGCTATACGGTGATGTCTAATGAGTTTGCAGAGCGAGCACAATCTCTAAACACAGGAGAACAAGAGAGATAATACGACTCTAGGCACTTCAGGGAAATAAGTCCAGACCGGGGACCCGTTTTAGCTCTAGTGTGCCTAAAATCACATTCTTTAGAACGTAGAGGCCTAAATAGTTCTAAATATAGCCTAAAATCGCGGAAGGCATCTTTAATAGACATTTTAAGCTGGATTGCGAGCAAAAACTGACTATTAGTTAAATTAGCAGAACTACCTGCTGTGGGTCGAATGATTTCTCACTTCAAAACCCAACACATGCTACTCTGTAGTAACTAACCCTACTGTTGCGTCCTCTTTGTCCATGGCTCAAATATGTTTTATTTTCAAGTGCTCCCTCATTACAGTGGTGCACCTGTGCTATGCCATTTCTCTTTTACAAAGTTTGCAGGTAACACTGCACCTCCCTATGTTCACACAATGCTCAAACCCTACATCTTGACCATCCCATCACGATAGTAGGACAGCTTACCTTCAGTGGAACCATGTTCCCCTTAAAGATAGCACAGAAGGTTCCATGTCCATATTTTGTCAAGTTTAGAAACCCACATACTTACATTTTTAAAACAACCCCACAGTCCTCACCTGTGCCCACTGTTGTCTTTAACTAATGCTTGTGATTTATTTTTTTCCATCTAGCTGTCTTCATTTGAACCAGAGATGAGTGCTACATATTTTACAATTGGGTCTTTCTAAATAAAGGGCCAGGGCAGGTTTTTTCATGTCAAAATACAGGACACCATCACTTCTCCATTAGTCACAAAGAATCATGTTGAAGTATATTCAGTCTATATGATAGCATATTTTGTAATACATACATATAAAAAAACATTCTCAAAAACATTATCACAGTGTATTGTGTAATGCCAAATGTAGATGCACCAATACCAGGACACTTCAGGTATGCTATTCTTGAGTACATTCCCTTATGTCTTAGCTTCTACGGGGACTGAATCTTGATCTATTTCCCTGAAGAAGTGTTTGTCTGAACTGCATTTGGTAATTAGTTACAACAATGCAAAGTAAATGGTTTATTATTGTTGCTTGTCAGATCCATGTTAACCATGTTAAGCGTTTTACAGAGAAAATGGGTTGAGAAAAAAAGCAGGTTCAGAACTTAAATCATCATTGACATGCAGCCCCTTTCTTACCTTGTTACCTGGCAACGGAAAGCTGTCAGTCAAGGAATATAAGCTACTGTGCCCAATCAGTCTGTTTTTCCAAACTTCCTGATTGTTAGCCTTAAAATAAATAGTTTAATTTAAATATCACCCATAAAAAACTATATCAGTTGGAATGCAAGATGGATTCATTGAAGTATCAGGAAATCCTAGCAGAAAACGTAATGCCGTCTGTGAGGAAGATGAAGTTTAGTCATCATTGAACATTCCAAACGGACAATGATCCCAAACATATCTAAAATTACACCAAGGCTTGATTGCAGAAAAAGTCCTTGGTGTGGGTTGAATGATTCCTCACTTCAAAACCCAACACATGCTACTCTGTAGTAACTAACCCTAATGTTGCGTCCTCTTTGTCCATGGCTCAAACATGTTTTTGTTTCAAGTGCTCCCTCATTACAGTGGTGCACCTGTGCCATGCCATTTCTCTTTTACACAGTTTGCAGGTAACACTGCACCTCCATACCTTCACACAATGCTCAAAGCCTACATCTTGACCATCCCATCATGATAGTAGGACAGCTTACCTTCAGTGGAACCATGTTCCCCTTAAAAATAGGACAGAAGGTTCCATGCCCATATTTGGTCAAGTTAAAAAAAACCACATACTTACATTTTTAAAACAACCCCACAGTCCCCACCTGTGCCCACTGTTGTCTTTAACTAATGCTGGTGATTTATTTTGTTGCCTCTAACTGTCTTCATTTGAACCAGAGATGAGTGCTACATATTTTACATTTGGGTCCTTCTAAATAAAGGGCCAGGGCAGATTTATTCATGTCAAATAAACCCACACCATCTCTTCTCCATTAGTCACGAAGAATCATGTTGATGTATATTTAGTCTATATGATAGCATAGTTGTAATACATGCTAGCTTATAAAAACGTTCTCAAAAACATTATCACAGTGTATTGTGTAATGCCAAATGTAGATGCACCAATACCAGTACACTTCAGGTATGCTGTTCTTGTGTACATTCCCTTATGTCTTAGCTTCTACGGGGACTGAATCTTGATCTATTTCCCTGAAGAAGTGTTTGTCTGAACTGCTGTTGGTAATTAGTTACAACAATGCAAAATAAATTGTTTATTATTGTTGCTTGTCAGATCCATGTTAACCATGTTAAGCATTTCACAGAGAAAATAAGGAAAAAAGCAGGTTCAAAAGTCAAATCATTAATGACATGCAGCCCATTTCCTACCTTGTTACCTGGCAACAAAAAGCTGTCAGTCAAGGAATATAAGCTACTGTGCCCAATCAGTCTGTTTATCCAAACTTCCTGATTGTTAGCCTTAAAATAAATAATTTAATTTAAATATCACCCCTAACAAAATAATTTGTTATATATATATATATATATATATATATATATATATATATATATATATATATATATATATATATCAGTTGGAATGCAAGATGGATTCATTGAAGTATCAGGAAATCCTAGGAGAAAACGTAATGCCGTCTGTGAGGAAGCTGAAGCTTCATTGGACATTCCAACCAGACAATGATCCCAAACCTACTTAAAATTACACCAAGGCTTGGTTGCATAAGAAGTCCTTAAGGATTCTACAGTGTCCATCACAGTCACCTGACTTGAACCCATAGAAAATATCTGGTGGATTTGAAGAAGGTGGTTGCAGCTCATGAAGAATGGGCTAAGATTCCACAGGAATGCTGCCAGAGGCTGGTTTCTGGCTATCCATCTCATTTGCAGCAGGTCATAACAGCAAAAGGGTGCTCTAATAAGTGCTAGCAATGCTTGCCAGGAAAGGGTTGAATAATTTTGAGATGAATTTGGGGAAACCACTTGATGCATTCTTTGTGTTGAGCTATTTCAATTGCTTTTTCTTTGATTTCTTCATTCTAAACAGCTGGAAGTGTGTACATTTTTACAATATACCTGATTTGCATTGGGGTTGAATAATTTAAAACTTATAATTTATATATATATATACCACAGGCTCACTGGTTTTCTTGACCAGTTTCCCAGTCCCTGGTATTTAAAGCATCCCTACAACATGATGCAGCCACTATCATGTTTAACAGCAATGACTTTCGCCTCACCACAAGTCCACAAAATAGAGTGTTCAGGTTACAGTTGTCTCATTGACCGTTTGTCCCATTTCAGCTGCTGATCTCTCCAGGTCCTTCATTGTTATCAATGGCCTCTTGGTTGCTTCTCTGACTAATGCCCTCATACCCACTCACTAAGTTTTGTTGGACAGCCTACTCCAGGTAGAATCGAGTTGTGTCATATTCTTTCCATGTTTACATAATGGACTTAATGTTGCTCTGGGGATTTTCAAAGTTTTTTTATTTTTTATTATAACCTATCCTTGAGTGGTACTTTTCCAGAACTTTATCCTTGACTTGTTTTGATAGCTCCTTGGTCTTAATGATGCTGTTTGTTTACATATGCTCTCTAACAACTCTGGGGCCTTCTTTTTAGATCATGTGACACTTTAATTGCACACTGGAGAAGTCAGCATCTATAATATGTAGGTAAACATCACACAGCACAATGCCACATATATCTAAATGAACTGAATTGTTTGTGATTCTTTAGGCAGCGGAGCTGGCCGTGGTGCTGAGTCCACCTGTTGTGGCTTTAAATCACTGCATGGCAGTTATTCGTTTCGCTCCCTCGAAACTTGCGACATCTGTGGCATTGTGTGATGAAACTGCACATTTTAGAGTGGCCTTTTTTGTGGCCAGCCTAAGGCACACCTGTGCAATAATCATGCTGTCTAATCAGCATGTTGATATGCCACACCTGTGAGGTGGATGGATTATCTCGGCAAAGAAGAAGTTCTCATCAACACAGATTTAGACAAATTTGTGAACAATATTTGAGATAAATATTTTTTGTGTACAAAGAAAAAGTCTTAGATCTTTGAGTTCAGCTCATGATAAATGTGGCAAAAACAAATGTTGCATTTATATTTTTGTTCAATGTAGCAAAATGAAGCTAGCCATCTCGATGTATTACCATCTTCACTCTTTGTAAAGGTGTTACCCACTATTGGTGTTTCTGTTTCAGAGATTGTAAACACATCATTATTGTAAGGAAATGTCCCCCCTGCTTTAAGCACGCTACTATACTAAATATTAACGAAAACCAATTAAGATGCTGCTCTGCCCAACAATTACAAGCCTATATCCAAGCTCTCATTTTTTTGAGAAGGTTGTGGCCAACCAATTAACTGCTGTGTTGGAGAGACATAATATTTATGATAAATTTCAGTCAGGGTTTCGGAAACAGCACTTCATGGAAATTACTCTTCTGAGGATTTCTGGAGAAATTCTAATGTCCTCTGATATCGGTGATTGTTCAGTTTTGGTACTTTTTGATCTCAGCTCGGCATTTGAGTAGACCATCACATCCTGATCAAAAGGTTACGTGATTGGGTGGGTATATCAGGCAGAGCACTAGACTGGTTTTCATCCTACCTTGCCGACAGAAGTTATACCATCTCTATAGGAGACTAAAGTCTGCTCCACCATTCTGTGGTGTCCCACAGGGTTTGGTTCTGTGTCCCCTGCTTTTCTCTTTATATTTTCTGCCCTTGGGACAGATCATAAACAGATAAAATATTGCTTACCACTTATATGCGAATGATATCCAGCTTCATTTTTCATTTAAATTTAGTGAGGCCTCAAGGCTATCTAGGATTTTGTACTGTCTCAATGCTATTAGTGACTGGTTAGCATTAAACTCATTTTAGTTTAATACTGATAAGACATAGTTTGTGATAGTTTTCCCAAAAGAAAAAGTTGTCCCCACAATCATACAATATATTGGGTCTCTTTCATCTGTGGTCCAGTCTATCCTGAGCAATTAAGGGGTGATGTTTGATAAATCAACATTGTTTGACACTCAAGTAAAGCAGCTGACCAGAACTTGTTTTTTTCCATCTTAGAACCATTTGTAAACTGAGATCTGTAGTTTCTACTTCTGAACTTGAGATGCTCATACATGCATTCATCTCGTCCAATATTGACTACTGCAACTATCTATTCTCTGCACTCAGTAAGTCTGCCCCTAATCTCCTTCAGTCCATCCAAAACGCTGCTGCAAGTCTACATACTAGGTCAGCTAGATGGTCTCACATCACCCCTGTACTACAGTCTCTCCATTGGTTACCTGTGAAATAGGATTCAGTTCAAGATTCTCAATCTCACATACAGATCACTTCATTGTCAGTCACCTGCATATGTGGCTGACCTATTGCAACCCCATTCATCAGCACGCCCCCTAAGGTTTAATATGCTTAATCTATTGACGGTCCCTCACACTCGGCTTAAGGCTTGTGGGGACTGCTCTTTTGAATATGTAGCACCGAGGCTCTGGAACAATTCGCCATTACGGTCTGCTGTGTAGAAAAACAGTTGAAGACCTACTTTTTCAAACAGGCCTTTGGATGAGCTCTTCAATTTTTTATTTGTGATATTTTTACTTTGCTTGATATTTATTTTATTTTGTTTTATGTAAAGCACCTTGTGATTTTTTATCTGTGAAAAGTGCTCTATGAATAGATTTTACTTGTTTTTTTGTAATGAAACATGTTTGTTGGTCTCTCATTCACTCCTTTGCATTCATAAAAGAATAAAATGCTCAGCACTGTAGACCTAAATAACCGCTTATTTCCTCTTTGTGTATACAGTATGTACTGTATTTGTTTGGGTGTTGGTTGGGGGGATGGGGTAGTTGATCCTGTGGCAAAGGGGAGGTTATACAAGTCTACAGAATGGATCAGATTACTGTATAATTCTGTTTGAGGATGGCATAAATCCTGGGGATTTTTATGTTTGCTCCAGTCACTGTCATGCCCATTCATATCCTACCACACACAGCTTGCAAGATTAACAGGGGGGTTGTACTGGGAGGCAGGGAGGAGGGACGGAGAGCGAATGGATCGGCCTCTGGTCATTGGTTGGCTCAGTGGCTGATGGATGGCCATTGTCTGTTATGTAAGCAAAGCGGATATCAAAGACAGTTCATCCATTTGCAGCAAGTGCTATTGGGGTAGATTATAAAGTGCTTACCTGTGGTTATTGTCACCTGAGTTTACCATAATCACGTTATAATAATTGTCCTGCAACAGTGTTGTTTATTAGGAGGACACAAATGAGTTTTGCCACACTAAATAACATTGACATTTTCTGACTAAATTTCTTTATCTACCACCTGAAATGTCCACCCACGGTTATTGATTGACAGGTCTCTGAAACCCTATTAACTCTCTCCGTCACACACCTCCCCCCCCCCCCTTGACAACCCCACCCAATGTAATTGATTGAAAGGCCATACCTTACACAGCAGTGATAGACTTCAACTAAATTAGGTGCCAGCAGGGGCGTAGCACAAGTTCCTGGTGGGCCCCCATGTTCCTCAACCCCCCCAAAGAAAATTGCGCTACCAAGCTACCTATGACACTGATTAGCCTATTATTGATAATTATTGCCATTATAGCCTATTAATTTAAAATTAAACATGTTTAAAATGTGGCTATTATAATGGTGTGTTCTTGATATAAGCTCACCTTGTCTCAAATCCAAAGAGGAGGATGAGGGGTCAGTTGCTACTCCACTCCCTGGTGTTAACAGTTTCTGAAACTAAGGGGCCCTGTGTTTCACAATGTTAAGATCTGCTTCTACTAAATCTGACATAACAATAATGTTGACATGATATGTATCTACCGATGAGCTACCAAGCTACCTATGACACTGATTAGACTATTATGGCTAATTATAGACATTATTCCCTATTAATTTAAAATTAAACATGTTTCAAATTAGGCTATTATATAGATGTGTTTATTTATTTAGCTTTTACCTCAAATTACATGTATAACCAAATTATCATTTTAAAGTGTATGTTCTGCTCTTTCAATGGGTTGTCTCAGTTAATTTTTAGCACTAACGGTCGCAGAGATATTTAAGCAGTTTAGCACCATGGATTTCGTTTTCTAGTTTGTGCTCACCTTTCTTTGAAAAGAAGTCAGTTACCAATTGTTTCCCCAAATTTTTTTTCTCTCTCCTGTCTTTCATTTCTTTTTTGGTAGCCTGATATGGCTTTCTTTGAGAAAGAGATTTCTACAGCAGATGTTTGCGCTCCACCAGATGCTGAACTGAACTAAACAAAATGGGTGCAGATGAACTAAACCATTTGGTGCATTAGCAAGGGGTGGATGAGACATTAGTCTTTTTTGTATAAGAATGTAGTCTCCTTTTACACTCTAAAAGCTGTTGACCACTTAAATCTTTCAGATGGAATCTGCTCTGCTCTTCCCCTGCCCTTAACACTATGGCCTCACTTCAAACAAAAAATGTCTTCTTCTCATCCTCTTCTCCCTGGTTTACATCTGAGTTATGTGCTATGAAGCAAGAAGGCTACTGCCTAGAACGTTATTACAGAATACTTAATTTAATGTTTTGTTGGAACCCATTACAGAATACTTAATTTAATGTTTTGTTGGAACCCATTACTGAATACTTCATTTAATGTTTTGTTGGAACTCATTACAGAATACTTAATTTAATGTTTTGTTGTAACAATGAAGCAAGAAGGCTGCTGCCTAGAACGTTGGACTAGAACTGTCACGGTATTTGTTGGTGTAGAAGGAGAGAGACACACAGGCAGAGATGACTGAAGATTAAGTGTATTTATTCTGTCGTCATCCAGGACGTCACCGTAGTCAGTATATTGCAGGTGGAACTAGTATAGCGAGTGCACAACGATAACATATACTTCTATGCTCTTACAGTGGCATAAGACACTGGAAAACAAACAATCTAGATATATGCAGAGCGTACGCAATTACCTCGAACTATACAACACTCTTCCATTAATGTACACCACAGTCGCTCCTGGAAAACTACTAGCAGAACATAATAAATCATACCGTACCTCCATACAGATAATTAATGACCAACAGCTAAACACAAGAGCTAAGCACTCCCCCAGGTGGTGGCTCCGCCGGTGGTCTCCGCAGGCCAGCCAGCCACCCCACGACAGCTACTTGGGGTTTCGCTGGCAGCCCGCAGGACCCTGGCAGTGGTGGTGCCCCTAAGGCTCTAGAGACAGGGACAGGTGGGGCAGTGGGGACAGGGACCTCCCGTTTCTTGCAAAAACCCTAGAAAGTACTGTTGCCAACCAACTTCAACATAACCTCCTCAATAACTGCTTATTTGAGCCTTTCCAATCTGGCATCCGACCACTACACAGCAATAAAACTGCTTTCGTCAAAGTCGCCAATGATCTCCTTGTCTCTGCTGATGCTGGTGCCATCAACATCCTTATTCTGCTGGACCTGAGAACTACCTTTGGCACAGTTAGTCATCAGATTCTCCTCAAAGGAGTGTAGCACGCTCTTAGCAACACTCATACCTCACAAATCGTACTCACCATATTTCCCTAAATGGTTATAATTTGGATTCAGCTGTAGTTACAGGGTGTCCCCCAGGGTTCTGTTCTTGGTCCCCTGCTCTTTATTATTTACATCCTCCCCCTTTGTCAGATCGTCTGTAACTTTAAATTGGACTTCCACTGCTATGCTGATGACACTCAGATATACCTTAGCACCAAGTTTCTCACCAACCCTCCTCTGTCCCATATTTAAACTTGCTTGGCAACAATAACAACCTGGATGCAGCATAACTTCCTGAAGCTCAACAGTGACAAAAAAGGATGTGATCTAAAGGACGTGATTCCCACCAAAAATTATCAGCCATTATCTCTCGAAGGGTACCTTCGGGCTGATCAAAGCAATTAGTGGAGCCACTGCTGATGAAAAGTTTCAAAAAATGTCCTGTAATAACCCACCATGCCTAAGAATCTCCGTAACTGACGGCTGATCAAATCGGTTAGTGGAGCCACTACTGATGAAAAGTTTCAAAAAACATACTGTAATAACCCACCATGCCTAAGTATCTCCGTAACTGAGATTCTGAGAACTAAGGTAATGTGCACTGGGTAATAGCCACGACTTTCCTAACCACAGGACTCACAAGTCCATGGCCCAGCTCTTTTCCCAAATAGGTCACGGTAGCTTTTCCGAAATCACACTTGGCCAGATTTAAAAGTTAACAAAGCAGCTTGCAGCCGCTCAAACACCTCCCGCAACATAGAGATGTGATCCGACCAAGTGGAGGAGTATATCACTAAATCATCAAGATACAGTCCTCCACACCAGCAAGTACCTTATTTACCAATCATTGATAGGTAGCAGGCGCATTACGCATGCCGGAAGCCATAACAGTGTTTTGTAGAAACTGTTCAGGCGTAATGAATGCCAAAATATTTGAGGCCCGTTCAGTTAAAGGAACTTGCCAGTAACCATTTAGCATGTCAAATTGCAAGTACTTATATATGTAGTAGAATGAATTTTGTCAATGCAGTCATCGATGACCACACAGTCATCGATGTAACGTTGACAACATTGACACTTCTGTAGTCTGTACATAATCTAGATATGCCATCAGGCATTAAAATACATGGGGAACTCCATGGATTGAAATTAGGGTTTACCATTTCATTTTCCAACAAATACCTTTCTTCCTTGCTCATCAGCTCCCGTAGGAACAGCACCCCCTACATCCACGCCATGCTCCAGCAGGGTGGTATGGCTTGGAACATCTTTAAAGATATTAGGGAATGCATGGATTAAGGTGATAAGGTCATGTTGTTTAGTATTGTCCAAATGCAGCATTATAAATGGCAATGTCTCTAGTAATGCAGAATTACACAACCTTTCACTCTGTACATGATCAGTCCTTAATTCTAATCCATCCTCCTGATTGTCTTCCAGAAACACATCATGTTGCAGCGCCACGGCGTCCACACTGGACACATCAGCAGTTTCCTGGACATTGGGACTGAGAGGGGTTTTTCGCACATTATATTCTTTTAACATATTTACAGTAGGGAGAACAAGTATTTGATACACTGCCGATTTTGCAGATTTTCCTACTTACAAAGCATGTAGATTTCTGTAATTTTCTTCATAGGTACACTTCAACTGTGAGATACGGAATAAAAAAAAAAACAATATTGATTTTTAAATAATGAATTTGCATTTTTTTGCATGACAAAAGTATTTGATCACCTACCAACCAGTAAGAATTTCAGCTCTCACAGACCTGTTCGTTTTTCTTTAAGAAGCCCTCCTGTTCTCCACTCATTACCTGTATTAACTGCACATGTTTGAACTTGTTACCTGTATAAAAGTCACCTGTCCACACACTCAATCAAACAGACTCCAACCTCTCCACAATGGCCAAGACCAGAGAGCTGTGTAAGGACATCAGGGATAAAATTGTAGACCTGCACAAGGCTGGGATGGGCTACAGGACAATAGGCGCAAGCAGCTTGGTGAGAAGGCAACAACTGTTGGCACAATTATTAGAAAATGGAAAAAGTTCAATCTCCCTCGGTCTGGGGCTCCATGCAAGATCTCACCTGGTGGGGCATTAATGATCGAGAGGAAGGTGAGGGATCAGCCCAGAACTACACGGCAGGACCTGGTCAATGACCTGAAGAGAGCTGGGACCACAGTCTCAATGAAAACCATTAGTAACACACAACACCGTCATAAATATAAATCCTTCAGCGCATGCAATGTACCCCTGCTCAAGCCAGCGCATGTCCATGCCTGTCTGATGTTTGCCAATGACCATCTGGATGATCCAGAGGAGGAATGGGAGAAGGTCATGTGGTCAGATGAGACAAAAGTAGAGCTTTATGGTCTAAACTCTACTCGCCGTGTTTGGAGGAAGAAGAAGGATGAGTACAACCACAAGAACACCATTCCAACCGTGAACCCTACGGTGCAGGGACAAGACAACTGCACCGTATTGAGGGGAGGATGGATGGGGCCATGCAGTGGTGGGCCGTCAGGGCCTGCAAGGCCTTCTCTGCAGGCCCAAAGATAATCAGAATCAGAAATGTATTTTTGTACTTCTTTAATATATTTTTTTATTAACACTATATATATTTTACAAAGTTCATTAAAATAGTCTATATGGTGATTTCATTGCTACAGTACGTTCTTTTCAGTTGCCTTGCTTTTAGCGCAGCTCATATAAATGAAAGCTTTTATCCAATAAGATTTTTTCATCTGTGTTGTCTCCGGGTAGACTTGGGCCTTCAGAATTCCGAGTGAATACTGTCTGCTGTTGAAGCCCATCAGGACCATGTTGTTGATTGTCATATTTTTAACCAATCAGATTTCGACTATACCATGTTGGGTGTGTTCTTTGACTAAGTAAAGTGTTTCTGCAAGCCTTATGTCAGCATCGTTTCTGTTGCTGATTGGAGTGGCAGTTCAATAAAGTTCAGCAAAAAAAATGTTTAAAAAAGTATTATACTTATGCAGAATTGATTTCAGAGTTTGGTGCCAACACTCCAATGCACCTTGGCTTTCCGGATGATACAGACTTGAAGACTGGGGAGAGATCACGCAACACATGCAACAACAGCTTAGACATAAAATTACTACCCTGATTTGTTTCCAATTCTTTTGGAAACCCAAATGTTGTAAAGAACTTTTGTCACTGTCTTAGCTGTAATGTTGTGTAACAGAATTGCCTCAGGATAACAATTTGCACAACACATTATGGTTAATAGAAATTGATTTCCTGCTTTAGTTTTGGGTAAGGGACCCACACAATCCACTATGACCCTGTCAAACGGTTCCCCCACTACTGGAATAGGACAGAAAGGAGCATGGGGTATTGTTTGATTGGGCTTACATATTTTCTGACATATATGACATGATTTACAATATTCTATAACATCTGACTTCAACCCAGGCCAAAAAAATGTGTTGCAGTATTTAGTTGTATGTTTTCGTAACTCCTAAGGGGCCAGACCATGCCAGGTCATGAGCCACTGACAGCACTTGCTGTCAAAACGAAGTGGGTAGCATCACTTGAGACAGATTGCACCAATCACCGTCTGCTTCAAGCACTTTCCAGTTGCACATTAGCACACCATTGTAGAAAAAGTAGGTTCTCCTACAGGCTTTGGCTTACTCTTTGGAAACTACAAACTACTAAACTGCCATCCTCTTTCTGTGCCTCAATCACTTTGCAGGTTGTATGACAAATCATCCCCTAATAAGATTACCGTTTTTGTGTATGCCTCACCCAATAGTGAATGAGTATTGTGTGTTGTCAACACTGGTCTGCTTTCAGACCGGGGTACAGAGAACACAAACTTGTTGGTCAAGGCATATTCATCTGCCAAAATGGCTGCCTGAGCCAAAAATGTACGTTTTGTTCATTTAGATGAACTACAGTTGGTTTTTAAAGTCCTCCAACAGGACCATTTCTCTCACTTCTGCCAAGGTTGTGGCTTTACTAGCTGCACACCATTTGTCAAAGAGGGACTCTTTGTCCAGAGCAAACTCTACAAAAGTCCTATATGGAGATATTCTATGGTTCCTGAAGCGCTTCAGGAACCAGTTCATAAGCCCTTAACACGGTGGCTTTAACCACCTCATAGTCCAAACTGATCTTCCATGATAAAGAGGCCACTACCTCCTGGGCCTTACCAGACAGCCTGCACTGCAGTAAAATGACCACACCCCATGGGGCCATTGAAAGGTAGCAGCTACTCTCTCAAAAGCAGAGATGTTGCTATCTACCTTTGTCTAATTTCAGCTTTCTAATCTCTAACTCAAACTTCCTTCTGTCTTCTTTATCCCTCGGGTCTTCCTCAAAAAAGGACACACAAAGTCTGAGTTGAGCAGCTTCCTCTGAATCAGAAAAGACAGGAGAGGCCGATTAAAACCTGGGCAGAGTTTAAGGACCCTGAGTCCTTGACCACGGTCAAGATTTTGGCCTTGAGTGCTTGTCTACGGACCACTATATGAAAATTGTCAGCGACCACTAACAGGTCCGGTTTACGCAGGCATGATAACACCTCACAGGAAGGATTGTCAATAAATTCTGCATAAACACCTCTCTAAAACACTTGGCCAGCTAACTATTTAGCTGGCCCTTACTCACACCGTACCTCCACACCACAATCACCGACCACCAAGTAGACCAAGCTGTAGGGCATCAAAATCCCGGATGAGCCCCCATTTGTTACAATCTAGCTCCCATAGGAGGGGGTCCTGACATCCCACTGCTCAAGGACCCCCAAAGAAAGCAACAATAACGTCCCAACCCTAAACACTTAAGCTAATCTGGCACACGAATGAGGTTCCCTAAACAAAATTTACAGGGGGTGGTCCACCCAGGTCTAACTAGTAAGTTTAGACATGGGTGTATCCCTATGTGCAGTGTACACTCCACTCCCTGTGAACAAAAGAAACACAGATTTAATACAGTAACAAATAATCCAACACTAATATATACAAATTACCACACTAAAACACCACAAACACACTACTTAGGCCTAACTACTTAAAAAAACAAATGCTCTCTTTCACACAATAACTATTTCACACACACTAAAAATGTTTCCCATGGTGGCCACTGCCACACACCTAATACTGACCAAGAACACAAATCGCCAAAGCTCACGCTTAAGCTCAGAGTGAGCAGCAGAAAGAAATACCTCATACCAGCAGAACCAGAGAGAGAGAGAGAGCTTCCTACTAAAAAATGGCACATTTTATAAAACAGAAGGGAATGATGGGATAGCTGTTGATGATGGGAACCAGGTGCACCAGATTATGGAAGGGAGGAGTCATTGATAAATTATAATTGGTGAAAATGCTATCAACAGGTGTTATGTAGTTTGATCACATTACTTTAGCCAGTTGATGGTCAAGTTGCAATGCTGTAAGACTTTGATGATCAACTTGATCTCACAGAATTCCGTTAAATGACCACGGACCCTTACCTTTAAAATCCATGGCTGTTTAACTGAATGGCATGATGACGTAGCAGAGTGTAAATAGTGTAGATTTTGCAGGTTGGCAGGATGGGGATGGTGGAAGTGTGTATAAACATGCGACTCACATCCCAGAGATTGCGAGTTCAAATCCAGGCAGACACTTTGCATGTATTTATTTTCTATTCCAGCACGCAGCAGACGTGTTGAAAATGTGCTTTTTATCCTTATTTTCCTCACTGTCATCATGTTTCCAAACAATAAATTACAACGTAATACATGTTACATGGAGTTAACAGCAAGGATTCTGAGTGGTTAAGGTAAGGGTTTGGGTAAGGCTTAGATCGAGTTAACAGCAAGGTCTCACTGAATTTATTGATCCGTGTGTCCAAAATCCGACGGAATTTGGTCCGTGTTCATTTCACAGAATTCTGTGAGATCAGGCTGTTCTGATTGGTAGGGGATGAGGATTAGGTCTTTGACAACGCCAGTGCAGAAAACGGCTGCTTTGGAATAACTTCAGACTGAATAATGGAGTGAAGCGGAATGTAAAATTCAGTTTGGAATATCAGGCCAATAATATTGATCATGGCTTCTCAGACTTTCCCAGCATGAGGGAGAGCAAACTGGAACAGCGCTGCCCTGGATACAGGATACATATGGACACTTTGTTGAACAAGCAGTGTCATAAGAATGGTTTAAAGAAACCATGTTAGAGACCTTGTCCCTCCCACACCTGGAAAGGAATTGCCAACAAGGCAAGGTCAAGGGGAGTCAGACATGACCAACTGGGAGTGCAGAAGAGTTTTAGGTATTGAAAAGTATTCTCCAGGCAGATCTGCCATGGAGGCAGAAATCATCTGATTGGTTGATTCAAAAAAGAGGGCGGAGCTCACATCACATTGCCAATGTGCACATGAGCACAATTGTCTTTAATCATATCTAACCTTACACCGAAGCTTAACCCTAACCTTAACCCCAGTGGAGTGTTAAAATGTAATCCCTTGTTATATGTATGCAAATGGCAGAGATTAGATTGTCATAAAATTGTCATTATCAATCAAAAGTAAACAGTATGTCTTTTCAATGTGTTATGTGATTTGTATCCTATTAAATCTGAATTTGCAATGTTACTTGTCTTCTATAAACATAGTGGCCCTCATTTATGAAACGTGCGTACGAACTAAAACAGGCGTACGACGGGCGTACGGCGATTCATACGCAAAGCAGCGGATTTATCAATTTGAACGTAATCGTAGGCTGCGATAAAATCGCACGTCTGGTCTGACTTCGTGTACGCAAGTTCTATAGTGTGACCAGCGGTGTTCATGGTATTACCACCAGGTTCAGTGAATTGTTGAACCAGCAATCATTGATGAATATGTCTGCATTGCCACTACCCCATATTGCAAATTACATTTCAGAATTACGAATTAATTATATACAGCACATTGCAATTAAGTGGTTTATTTTTTCCCTTTCACTTCGCGGTGGCCTATAACATGAGGGCAGAACTTAGGCAAACAACAAATTGAATCAAATAATATATATATATATATATATTATTTAAACAAGCGCTTTGGAAGTCCTGTAGTCGAAGCGATGGCAGATCTGGAGGACCTTAATTAGCGCTCTCTACATTGGGACCTTTCAGCGGGAGATCAGGGACAGGTCTGGTATATATATGACAGGCAACAATAGTCGAAGTATGCCAGCCGTTTTAGCAGCTATGAAGTCCCTTTCTGCCTGGTATATTTAAACTATAACTATAACACAATTTTATGAGATTGCTGGGTTTCCAATTGGGGAGAATTGAGTGATTGATACTGCGTCTGTAGCCAAAAACTTTAATTCAATCAATGTTCAGATCATATGTGATGCCAGGATGATTGTTCTAAATATGGTAGCCCGGTGGGACACGCGTCTCTATTTTTCTAAACTGCAGCATTGGAACAAGGAGGGTGCACTGCATGGCTGGAGTCATCTCCTCTGTGAGTTACGCCCTCGTACAATTATTATAATAGTTCTACATTTCTTTGGTGAAATGGTTGGATGTGATTCCTCTTGGTGAAAAAGGTTATGCCCTGACTGAGTACATACACCGCTTGCAAATCCCAAAACAAGCAGGAGCGCAGGTTCAACAGTGCACACACACTTACACGAACCACAATGGAGTGATGTATAGGTTTGTACAGGTGGCTCTGTCTTGGGTAAGCGAGGTGGGGTGCGGGGACTGCTATACACACCAGAGCAGGCCTGCAACATAATTATGGCATGCGGGGTTCTCCGCGAAATTGCGCTGGAGAACTGGGCCATTCAAAGAAGATCAGTGGCCACAACAGCCACCATTGTGGGCTCTACGAAGGAGACAGGATCTTATTCTGAGCTTCTAATATAGTAAGTGCTATATTGGGTAAGAAAGCTTAAAAAATACAATGTGGAATATTTAGTGAAAATAATTACTATGTTGGTTAATAAAGCTACTTAAAAAATACAACGTGGAATATTTAGTGAAAATATTTCATTTATTTGAAATACACTTCAGGTTCTCGTTAATCGCTTTATATGACTATAGCAGTAACCTCAGTTAACACCGCATTTTCCATTAAAAACCGACGCCTGATTTTAAGCTTCCAAATAAAACAAATAAGCTGTTGGCCTGCACCTGAGACCTGAGCGTCTTTATTTTTTCTCAGAGAAAATCAATTTCTTTGCCGGATTTCGCTTATCCATGTTGTAAATTCTAAGTGTGAGGCCTCTAAACCGTGCATAAATGTGGGCGTGATATTTAAATTACGATGGGATTTCAACCGTCTGATTTATCAACACCCGTTCATTCGTACGCTGGAATTGGAGTGATACGAATGTTTTGTAAATCACACGTGAGTCTCGTCGTAAGATGATTTCTGCGCTCAGATCTACACTGGTTTCTACGCACGTTTGATAAATG
>JACXGM010006358.1:0-32976 GCA_016801145.1 Umbra pygmaea | reverse complement strand
TTTTACTACGTCTATGGTCATGGAACCGTTTAGAAACATGCATAGTTTTTTTTAGGTTGTCTAGAATCTCTATGATCTCGTTCGTTTGTTTGCTGCTTCCATGGCTGTAGCGCGCTGGGTTTGCGTTTTTACAGGTATGCCTGGCAATCCGTTCGTGCTGTCAAAATGGGCAGTTGATAACAACACACAGGCCAAAACAAACAAATTCCGTGTCGGAACGTACTTTTCCAAAAGAAAAAATACTGACATTAGCATTGTTTTCAGAAATGTTTTGATTTATCACAGTACATGTATTACATTATAGCACATTTAATGAATGGTTTTAAAATGTAGTTTCAATTAATTATCAGTAGAATTTTCAAATTAAATTATTTTCTGTTGAACACCAGATTTTTTTGTCCCCAAAAATAAATCTGAAAATGGGGGGGTCGTCTTATATTCAGGGTCGTCTTATATTCGGGTATATACGGTACTTGTTTAGGTACTTGTTTAGGAAATCCATACTGTCGTCACAGGGCTGGAAAGTAGTCCTATAGTCAGTGACAGCATGGATCCCCTGCCACAGTCTCCTGGTGTCTCTGTGGTCATTAAAGTGACCCTGGATTTTTTGTCCATGCACCCTCTTTGCTAGTCTGATTGCTTTGTTCAGGTTGGCTCTTGCAGACCTGAGAGCAGTGACATCCCCAGATTTGAAGGCAGAGTTCCGTGCTTCAAGCAGGGCTTGGACCTCTGTCGTCATCCATGGTTTCTTGTTTGCCCGGATTGTGATGTTTTTTGTAACACAGACATCATCAATGCACTTGATTATGTATCCTGATACAACATCAGCATATTCCTCGATGTCTGTGGTATGGCCTTTGGTGGCAGCATCTCTGAAGACAGACCAGTCCGTACATTCAAAGCAGTCCTGCAAAGTTGACATGGCTCCCTCCGGCCAGACGCTCACCTGCTTTAAGGAGGGCTTTGATCTAATAAGCAGTGGTCTGTATGCTGAAATTAGCATAACAGAGATCTGGTCAGATGAGCCAAGGTGGGGGCGGGGTGATGCTCTGAATGCTCCCTTAATGTTTGTGTAAACATGATCCAGTGTGTTGGTTCCCCTTGTTGCAAAGTCCACATGTTGGTAAAAGTTAGGGAGGACTTTTCTCATGTTTGCCTGATTGAAGTTCCCAGCAACTATGACTACTCCCCCTGGGTGTATAGTTTGCAGCTCATTTATGGAAAGAGACAGAGTTTTTAGGGCTGCTTTAGTATCTGCATCGGGAGGTATGTAAACAGCAATGATGATTATGGCAGAGAACTCCCTTGGTAGATAGAAGGGGCGACATTTAACTATTAAAGGCTCAATGTCCGAGGAGCAATGAGAATGAATCTCATCTGTGTTTGTGCACCATCTATTATTAATATAGATGCACGCCCCACCGCCTTTAGATTTCCGCACGGAAAGTAGTTAACCCCCCAATGCTAATGGCATTCACTGTGACTGTGTCATTTACCCAGGTCTCAATGAAAATCAGAGCACAGCAATCACTCACCTCCCGTTTTGTTGTTAAATCCAGTCTGATATAGTCCAATTTGTTCTCCAATGAGCGGACGTTAGCCAGCAGGATTGATGGTAAAGGCGTTCTGCACGGGTTAGCTCTGAGCTTTTTACTAGTTCCTCCGCGCTTGCCCCTCTTCTGCTTTCGCAAACTATACTAATAATCGTTATAATGGGTGCTGCTCGTTGTCCATCCTGCCCTTCGACTACGCTAGAGAACGATAGGTAGCTATTGGTTTTTAACAAATATTTTTACAAACGGCTTACGCCCCCCGCGCACTATATTTGATGGCGCGCTATATAGAATGTCTTTTTACACAAGATAACTACAGTCATTATTTTTGTTCTGGATACAAAATAAATTGTGGTTCAACATGTATATCAATATTCAAACATGCATATACATTATTAAAGTGTTGTTTTCATGTCTGAATAGCCCAGTCTCACTGGCGAAAATAATCACCTACTAGTGTCTGGATAAATATCAACATAATATCAAATAGGCTAATCGGCATCCAACCAGAAAAGCTATAATTGTTCTTGGGAAAAGCCCTCCAGTAGGCAAATCAAACTACAAACTGGACATATACCATATGTAACGCTAAAGTACAATTAGGTAAAAAATGGAGGAAAAATTACAGTTAGATCACATAGGTTACTCACTTATACAGCACATATAAGCTTATATAATTACCACCCAAATCTTTCATTTTTTTGAAAACCATTCATCCAATAAACCTAATTTCACTACTGAAATATTACTGTGTCCATCAGTTATTTGATAGATTAAAATTAAATTGCTAATCCAAACACCCAATTATTTATAAATTAAAATCATGGAAATTGTCAGGGGGTTTGAAGATCGAAACTTTTTGACCGGCAAAATGGCAGCCAGCAGACACACAAACTGCTAAGGTGAGTTGTACAAATCCTTTCTTTTTGGTAAACTCTGTGTACACAAACAATGTTCTCAATGCTCGAGGTCATGTGTAC
The DNA here is from genome assembly GCA_016801145.1 of Umbra pygmaea. Lineage (NCBI taxonomy): Eukaryota > Metazoa > Chordata > Actinopteri > Esociformes > Umbridae > Umbra > Umbra pygmaea. The sequence goes on along the minus strand of JACXGM010006358.1, from coordinate 30,443 downwards.
AGCCCCTGGTGATACTTCGAGCAAAGTTTCATGTTGTGTCAAGCCTTCATAGTGTTTTAAAAATAGTGATTTTGATGCTATCATATTAGTGCCCATATCAATCTAAAAAAGGCGATTTGACCAAAACCAAAAATTCGGAAAATCTTAAGTGGCGTTTCCGTCATGATTATGCTTTCAAACGAAAGTTTGATAAAAATACCCTGGGTTGCATTTTGGCGAAAGATGCGCTTTAAATATATAGGCCAGTTTGAATATTGAAATACAGTGCCTTGCGAAAGTATTTGGCCCCCTTGAACTTTGACCTTTTGCCACATTTCAGGCCTCAAACATAAAGATATGAAACTGTAATTTTTTGTGAAGAGTCAAGAACAAGTGGGACACAGTCATGAAGTGGAACGAAATTTATTGGATATTTCAAACTTTTTTTACTAATAAAAAACTGACAAATTGGGCGTGCAAAATGATTCAGCCCCCTTAAGTTAATACTTTGTAGCGCCATCTTTTGCTGCGATTACAGCTGTAAGTTGCTTGGGGTATGTCTCTATCAGTTTTGCACATCGAGAGACTGAAATTTTTGCCCATTCCTCCTTGCAAAACAGCTCGAGCTCAGTGAGGTTGGATGGAGAGCTTTTGTGAACAGCAGTTTTCGGTTATTTCCACAGATTCTCGATTGGATTCAGGTCTGGACTTTGACTTGGCCATTCTAACACCTGGATATGTTTATTTGTTAACCATTCCATTGTAGATTTTGCTTTATGTTTTGGATCATTGTCTTTTTGGAAGACAAATCTCCGTCCCAGTCTCAGGTCTTTTGCAGACTCTGCAATGGTCCTTTATTGGGCTCCATCAATCATCCCATTAATTTTAGCCATCTTCCTTGTCCCTGCTGAAGAGAAGCAGGCCCAAGCCATGATGCTGCCACCACCATGTTTGACAGTGGGGATGGTGTGTTCAGGGTGATGAGCTTTGTTGCTTTTACGCCAAACATAACGTTTTGCATTGTTGCCAAAAAGTTCGATTTTGGTTTCATCTGACCAGAACACCTTCTTCCACATGTTTGGTGTGTCTCCCAGGTGGCTTGTGGCAAACTTTAAATGACACTTTTTATGGATATCTTTCAGAAATGGCTTTCTTCTTGCCACTCTTCCATAACGGCCAGATTTGTGCAGTATACGACTGATTGTTGTCCTATGGACAGACTCGCCCAGCTCAGCTGTAGATCTCTGCAGTTCATCCATAGTGATCATGGGCCTCTTGGCTGCATCTCTGATCAGTCTTCTCCTTGTATGAGCTGAAAGTTTAGAGGGACGGCCGGGTCTTGGTATATTTGCAGTGGACTGATACTCCTTCCATTTCAATATTATCGCTTGCACAGTGCCCCTTGGGATGTTTAAAGCTTGGGAAATCTTTCTGTATTAAAATCCGTCTTTGATCTTCTACACAACAGTATCTCGGACCTGCCTGGTGTGTTCCTTGTTCTTCATGATGCTCTCTGTGCTTTCAATGGACCTCTGAGACTATCACAGAGCAGGTGCATTTATATGGAGACTTGATTACACACAGGTGGAGTCTATTTATCATCATTAGTTATTTAGGTCATTATTGGATCATTCAGAGATCCTCACTGAACTTCTGGAGAGAGTTTGCTGCACTGAAAGTAAAGGGGCTGAATAATTCTGCTCGCCCAATTTGTCAGTTTTTTATTTGTTAAAAAAGTTTGAAATATCCAATAAATTTTGTTCCACTTCATAATTGTGTCCCACTTGTTGTTGCTTCTTCACAAAAAATTACAGTTTTATATCTTTATGTTTGAAGCCTGAAATGTGGCAAAAGTTTAAAATGTTCAAGGGGGCCGAATACTTTCGCAAGGCACTGTATATGTTGAACCACAAGTTTTATGTGCACGCATTAACATTAATGTAGGTACTCCACTTTGGGAATAGCTGGTTTTATATAATTAGCACGTGGGGGTTTTGGGTGTTTAACATTTGTAACCCAATGACTAGCTGAGTGCCCATCAATGCAAGTCTGGGCGAGGGAAGATTACGTGTCACCTTTCTACACAAATGATTCGCGCTTTGTAAGAGTCTTCAAGTCTATCTCGTCAGCGCAAAGAGTTGTTGAGGCGAGCAGATGCACTAAAATGCACTAAACTTTGTTATTAAATATAAATGATCAAGCATCTTTATAGGCCATGATTATAGTCTTCCATATTTCATTCTGTAATTACCACATATTCAACTCTACACTTTTTCTATATTGTTTATAATAAAATGTGCAAATTAAATCCAATGAAAAATATTTTAAGGTTGTGTCCTTCATTATTCTCATATAATTCTTGTGTTTCCGAATTTTCACTGATTATTTTACACCTACATCTCTGATCTCTGCTTCTCACGTAGGTTGAAGTCAGCTAAAATGGGCCATCCAGTGAAATGGGCCAAATAATGTTGTATACGTCATATCTTTTAAAATCTCTCTTAAAAGCAAAAAAAATGAATGTTTTATTGTATGATCACCTACAACATTCCTTGTGTGGGGGTTTCGTTGGAGCTCAGTTTGCATAACGCCGGACATAAATGGAAAGGCAGAGGGATTTATGAAAAAACGATTGGATGCCTGTCAATCTCCCCCATACAACTAGCCCTGTTTCGCGGCCGCGAGGTTCGGTCTGATAATAGTTATATATTGGACGTTTTTAGCAACATCATCCCGCTGGTCTAAACTGTGCAGCCTCTTCCGAAAGCATCTGTGTCCCCATAACATTTCAATCCAAACTGACGCCCATGCCCCGGAAGTTATGACTATGAAAACTATAGCTATAAAACGTTCAACGTCTGGTAACATGTATTTACAGCTTGAGGTTATGCAAAACGAAGCTTGCTTGAACCCATAGCCGCGGGAACATCTTTCATCAGGGGGGTGCTGGGGGGGGGGGTTCGGCACAATGGCCCGGGGCCAGTAAGAACTAACGTCGGGCTAGTGCTCAATTTTGCCATTTAAGTCTCGAATTAAATGGTTTGCTTGTCATATTTGTCCCTACCCTGCTTTAATTTTAGCTCATCTCAAAATAAAATATATGTTTGTCATATGCGGATCCTTATCCCTCTGTGTTTGGCAATACCGGTGTCGTCTTTTTGACCAATAATATTTTAATGCTTTTCTGTTTTAACCAATTAAATTGTTTTATGCATTAGCGCAGGACTAAAAAGAATGTGATAATTTAATCGAAAGAACCATTTATGTGGGTCGATGTATTGAGCACCGACACCGTTATTCAGTTATTATGCTTGGCCAAATATAGCTAGGTGATTTCGGTAAACAGTTTTTAATACTTTCCTTCCAATCTTTTTATGAATTTAACAAGGGCAAAAAAACATCAGATTTGACTGCGTCTTTTCAAACCTTAATGGAGCAGCCAATTAGAGGCTTTTTGTTAGAATTCATCCCTATCGTTGTCATTGATTATGGAAAAATTATAAAATTATCTTAAATACAGTAATTATATTTACTACTTCTAAATCCTTTGAATTCCATGAAAAAATTGTTTAAATGATTGTGATACACGTATATTCTACATATTTAAAAGCACCTGTAAATTCAATCGCAGAAGTAGCCTATAGTCGGTGAACGTAATCATCCCGTTCATGAGTCCTCCGTTTTGGGTGAACAGTGCGAAAATTATCGGCGGCTGGGGCGATGTGGTTGAGTGAACCATGTGCGCAGCTTACCCCTCGTCATCCCACAGATCTGTACAAGGAGTTGCGGAGCTACCGACAAGGCAGAATTAGAGAGTGAATTGGGAAGGGAAGAAAATCGGGAAAAATCACAAAAAAAAAGATGTCAAATTATCCTGACAATATATTTTGTTCATATTACTAAATCCTAGGACACATGTAGACTACTGCAGTATTTGTTGTGCTTTACCAACTAATTGCGTCTGGGGTTACCCATTTAGGGAAGTTCCTAAATAAAACCTTAATAACCAGATAATGGGTGTATATAACTCACTAGTTAATTAAACATTTTATATTATTTCTATTCATATCATAGATCACTGGTTACTAATGAACTCCCGTTATTGGTAATTTAGTTCTTATTCAGGAACTTCACAAAACGTGTGAACTCAGCCACACTTAGTTTGAGATGCACAAAATTAACCTCTGTACATGTGTCTCACTTACCATGTTGTGAAGAGGGGGAAATACATTAATGGATGTCGTTTTTTGGTCACACACACAGACAATTAACCCTGCATTTACGCAAAGAAACACAGATTTGTATTTCTTTTTACTTAGTATGGGCCAGTAATAATTCAGTCCGGGCCAGTGATTAAAAAGTTAACGTTGGACCCTGGGGGGGAACTTAATGTTTGGGGGGGGCACATACAGAGTCTTAACAATAGTCCTGCTGCTAGCGTCATCAACAACATCCTGCTCATTGGCTGATCCAAGTAACGTTAAACACCTCGATGAGGTGCTGGGAGTTAGACCGTCATCAACAGACCTTCTGCTATCTGACATTGATTCATTTTTAGATTAGATTTTTTTTATTCTGACGGATTTGAAAAGAAATCGGATACTCTAAATATATATATTCTATTGTAGACAAAATTATATTTTGAACAATTTTATGAATAAAGGTGGAAAATTAAAAACTGTATGAAAAACTAAAACTTTATTTGAAGTAGCTAATATCATTTCATTTTCACGTGCTGTCAGCGGGGGGTGCTGCAGCACCCTCAGCACCCCTAGTTCCCGCGGCCATGCTTGAACCTGAAAAATTTTATGCTTCAAGGCTTCAGGACTATTTCTAGCGCAAAGCGTCGCTGAGGCGAGCAGATTCTTAAAAAATCTTTGTAATTTAATATTGAAATCTCAAACAACTTTAATAATTATCGAACTACTGTAGAAAAATTCTAAAATCCACACAAAAATGTATAATGACTGTGCCATACAACCATAATGCAGATCCCGAAATATAGACATCTTTTTTAAACATTCTAAATGCTTATACATTTATGATGAAAATGTAACATCATAATTATGAGATGTTATAATTCAGGATATTTGTTTCTGAATAACATCCAACAATTGAACAAATTATAAAATCAATAAAACGGCAAAACAGCCCCACTTTCCAATTGCGCAAAATGCGAATGAAATAAATATGGTGGACTTTCATTCTATATACTTGAATTATAATTCTATAAAGGCTAAAAATATACTAAAATAAACTACAGCATATATATATAATTTGATATTATGTATATTATTTTGTATTCTACTGTTATATAGGCCTAATTAAGTAATTAAATAACATTTGGGATTGAATTTAAAAGTAAGTGTTAAAAACTGTTACATTTTATCAGAGAGAGGGATCAGATGAATCCATTTGAAATCTTCCTGAGAATTGCCGCTTCTGCTATATGCCTATGAATGTATGAAAATATTCAGGGGAGCAAAGAAATATTGTTCTTCAGCTCATATAGTAAGTAGTACGGCACTATAGGCTATGAGGTTAGATTTTTGTATATGGATGGTTTTTTACATTATACATCAACAAAATAAAACATGTTTTACACAATGCCTCTAATTCTCTAATCTCTATTTAGCAAACACAAAGACAACTGTGTGAGGGGAAATTGTTTTATTTTTAGTGTAGGCTAATATATCCAGGAAACAGGGAAAAATTACAATTGCAGGCTATATTCATGATCGTATTCCTGTTCGTATTCTACTGTTATAAAGTAGGCTACATTCAACAACAACAAAAATATTCACGTAATTGATCTGTTTTGAGTGAAGAAGACACACTATCAAGTCCGAAAATGTATAGATGGAATAATTGTGAATCTCTATTGAATTAAAAAGTTATTTATTTGTATCTGCTTGCTACATCAACACTGCGGCCCATATCAAACAAGCCATAGAAATCTGAGTTTTCAATACCAGATTGTTTTTCAGACATTTAGTAAGAGGGTGGGGGAGGGGCTGTGTTTCAATTGCGCCAGCATGAACAATCATCTTCATTAGGGCTGGGCACCGAACATCAATACTTTTATGGCACCGACTGAAATACTTCGATACTATCGAATATCGAAAAAAGTATTTATCTTTCGGTGCCAATTTTCGGTTCCAAAAGCATCTGTGAGCCAATAATCATTTAGCATACTTGCGTGTAATGACAAAGTCACCGGCGATTGGCTGTCTAACGCCACTTAAAACACGTCGTGTGAAAGAGACATCACCACCACGCACGCAGAGGATTTCTGAAGATATTTGCAGTCGCATACCGTTTATAACGTTACTATTTGACCAGGCAGCATCTTTGTTTTTCCGACGTAACGGTAAGGTTACAAATTTTGGAAATACTTGACAGATAAGTGTAATTTAACTACTTAAACCGAACACATAGGTTTACTACTGCCGTTGTTGCGCTCATTTCGATCGACAATCGAAACTTAATTATTTTCCCCGTAATGTTGACTACTCTATGTATGTTAGCTTGTGCAGCTAGTCGGTTGCTCTAGTTAGCTCCGTCTATTTCCCACTTAACATTAGCCTCTGTGCGTGTCCACCCTGATGTTAGGAATAGGAAGACCATACCAGAAAGTGTCAATCCCTTCACATTGGCAGCAAGAGGGAACATTTCCTAGGAAAGATAAGATCAGTGCCACAGAGCAGTCACAGGGGTTATAAATTACGCCGGTCGCTTCGTTTGTCTGTTGCGTATAATACTATACTGGAGCCTTCGTCTTTTGTGTTTCTCTGTTAAGTAGCTACCCAATTTCTATTATTGCAGCCTAGTTTTTAAACACCATGGTTTGAACTCAGTTATTAGGACATATCAACACAACACACTTTTTTTAATTGTATTGGATGTCGTTTTCAGCCTCGTAATCTGAACAAACAAACAAACAGCAAGCCGCTGAAGGAACCCAACACTACTTGAGCTGAAAACAACCAGATCATCCGCATACATCTCCAAACATACACTCAGTGTTACAAAAACATTAAACAGTATGTGGCCCTATGCTAAAGTAAAGTGACAACGCTATAAAAGACCGTTGCAGTGCTTTCATCACTCCCTTATCCCTCCTACCAGTTCCTATGGCCACTTGACCAGTGCGAATGCAAATGGCAAAACCGGTTTTGGGGTAGAGTAGTTAGTAGAAATGTTTAGTGGACTGTTCCTGTAACTACGTTCCTGTAACTACTTGGTCGGAAAGCGGCTATTGTTTAAGGTAAGCTAGCTTTTTCGACAGTGGTGGCCCCATGGTGGAGGTGAGGAAGCTATCAATATAAAGGGAGTTCTTTACCAATACAGCATCTTTTAGCCTGGATAACCTTTTTTACTGTTTTTCTGTTGATGTTGAAATGGATTAAAAAATATATGGTATCGAAAAAAGTATTGTTAAGGAACCGGTATCGAAACTGAGGTATCGAAATTGGCACCGGATCAAAAGATTTTGAACGATGCCCAGCCTTAATCTTCATCCATCAATGGATCTCAACATGCCACTGAGTTGTTGAACTTTAACCTACCTAGGCAGAGTAGGGTTGTCATCCGGCCTGAAAACTAAATTAAATAAATTAAATGAGCCGGCTGAGAAAAAGCCCAATACATTTTTATTTCCTATATTACTCAAATTAATTTGTAATGTAACTAAATAAGTAATTCAATAATATTTGTAATCATATTTACAAATAAATATGAACAAATGATAGTACATGGTTAACTAAAGGTTTACTCTCTGTTTCACAGCTTCGATGACATTTCAACATGTTGACAAAGAGCTTACACTGTAAAAAAATGATGTAAATTTTACAGTAACTTACTGGCAGCAATTGGCCAGTGATGCTGTAATTTGGTGTTACAGTACAATTACTGTAATTGATTTTACAGTACACCAAATGTAACTGTAATCCAATTTACAATACAAAATAAGTTAATGTAATGTACAGTACCATCTCCCTTACTGTAATTTGATTTACAGTACTACATCTGTAAATCAAAATTTGCTTTTACAACTACTAAAGCATTCTGGGAAATGGTAATGATTCCCTTGTGAATGATAAAAAGCTAGTCTCACAATTAACTCTTTCACAAATACTGGTGTTTTGTTTTAACATTACTTTTGTGTTTACTTAACATTCACACCTGAATTTAACTTAATAATTAACAGTGAAAAACTAAATAGACTCCTTGGTTTAGAGCAGCGATATTCATTCCTGCTCCCGCGAGCCGCCATTACGTACGTTTTCATTAGTTAGCATTTCATCTTAATAATGATTAATGTCACCGTGCTAAATTTGGTTTGGAATGAAAACCTATGGAATCGCAGGAACATGGAATGAGTATCGCTGCTCTAGTTTTCTTCTATTTAGACCTTTCAACAACTGTAAGAAATAGTGAACTCATATTGGACTTTTGACAGTTACCTCCAAAATACATATTCAAGTAATTTGCTTCTGCCTATTGAATATATGTCCACAATACAATGCAATACACCGTAGTTATTAAAATATGACACGGTTGAAATTACAGTAAGTTACTGATAAAACTACAGAAATTACAAATAGTTAATTCAATTAACAGTAGTGTACTGTATTTAGTAATTACAGTAGGAAACTTTTGGAATTACAGTAATTTACTGATAAAATTACAACAATTGCTAAAAGTTTTAACCTTTTACAGTAGTCTACTGTATGTATTACTTACAGTATGATGCTGTGGAAATTACAGTAAGTTACTGACGAAATTACAAAAATTGCTAACAGTGTACACAAAGTCCTTGTGTGGGGGTTTCTTTTACTCAGTTTCACAATAGCCTAATATACTATCAGTTCATACAACACCACGGACAGAGGGGGTGAGGGGGGTGGAGAAGGGGCCATTAGGCTGACAATTAGCCTACACTCAAAGCACAAGAATAAAACACTTGGAAACAGACGTTTCCTGCAGTCTAAAGCCTGTTTTATGGTTCTCCGTCAAATCGACGGCATGGCTACGGCGTCACTCTGACGGCGTCATGACCTTTCGAAGTTCTGCGTCATGGGTGAACGTCTTTCTTTGCAACGCGTTGCATTTCACCGCAAGAACGCTGGGGGGGTTGCAACGCGATGCATTTCACCGCCAGAACACTAGGGGGTGCCACCTGTGTCACCTCTGTCGCGCACCACCGGAAAGATATTTACGAGTTGTTTGTCAGCCAGTTTATATCCTATGTTAGCAACCAAACTTGAGCAAAACTGCCCACTAAGTACTGCCTTGCTGGCGAAGTGCTCATTTCAAAACGTTACTGACAAATAGACACTTTACAAACAGGTAACCCCGTCATTGTAACCAAACTATTTCAGAGTTTTTTTGCAAAGCTTGTCAGTGAACTAGCATGTTGCTACTCCCCACTAATATAGCAACATCAACTGTCAATGCCACAGTCACGAACCTTTACCCACCAGCTAGTCTTGTTATAGGACTTTGTGTTTGTATATATCTACATTATCATACATCGATTGCCTATACATTAATGTTGTTTTTTGCTACATAGTGATGCACCTGCCCAAGGGTAAGCAGATTTACAATTACCATCACTCTAGAGTCAGATGGGTGATTGTCAATATATTTTAACTATTAGCTAGGTGATTGTCATATCTGAATATTTCTTTACATTTATGTTTTAAGATTTTTTATCAATAAAGACCTGCTGTGAAGTCATGTTATTGCTATTTATTGAGTAACCTGCACCAAGTTGCAAACAGGTACAAGCAGCACAAAATATAAATATATAAAATAAAACTATACACATCAACTGTATACATAAATGATATACATGTAGTACATCATAAGGTGCAAACCAAACAGCAGGAACAGTTTGTTCTGCTGTGCCTCTCAGAGGTGTAAAAAGTATTGGGAGGCTGATACCTGAGTAGAAGTAGAAATGCTGTACTAAAACCGTACTCCAGTAAAAGTGAAGTCACCTACTGGATTTCAACTTGAATACACATCTGTCGATGGATGATATTAAATGGCATAGGTGCTTCTTCTAGGCTTCTACAAACAAATATTCCGGTTGAATGATGAATGTAATAAATGCAGGTAGAGTCCATCAGGTTTGCCCAAAAGCCCTTCTCGAGATTAAACATTAACAAAAGCTTTGCCCCATAAAAGTACAGACTCAGTCTTTGTGGAGAGGTTTGGGAACCACTGATCTTGAGCAGGGCCATTCACATTACTTTTAAATAGCATGTGCTGAAACTAGAAAGACAAAGTCACCCCACATAAAAAATACTTGCCACCATGACACAGACTATTTGAGAACTGTTATTATTTTTGAATATTTGCTTGAGAAGAAAATAGCTAGAAGGACAATGGTAACCCTCCATAGCAGATCAGCCACTGTCTGGGCAAATCTGCTACACTCGTCGCCGGGGTCCTGCACCAGCCGGTAGGTCCACCCTGCGTTTTTCTAGCAGTGCCGTCTGCTTAACCATCCAGTCATCCTGGTTACTCTTCTGTTTGGACTCCACCCGGGACACAGGGGACTCGGCTACCATTGAAGCTGGGGTGATACACACATCAGGCACAGGTGGTGGTTGGGTATACAATAGCTGTGCAGGTGAGGTTATATATAATGTAGGGAACATTGCTGTATTAAGTGCTGTGTACACCAAGTGGCTGTCTGGACAGGAATTAAACCAACCTGACTTGCGTAAGAGATTCCGGGCATTATACTCGGCCCTGTTATAACAGATAGATCAATTAGGTTTTACTGAAACATTTATATAGTTTTATAAACATAGTATATTTTCTAAAATGCATAATAAACCACAAGATCACAGTCCCTGCGCTCTGCGTAGCCTCGATGGGCAAGTTACATTTTTGGAGAGGTGCGCGTCACTCAACGGCGGAGGGTAAGGCGGAGGGTCCTCGTTGACGCAGAGAGGTCTCCGTGGGTATGCCGTCGTTTTGACGCAGAACCATAAAACAGGCTTAAGACACTGGAATAGCAAAACAGGCAGCGCGGTCAGTTCGTTCCCCTACCCAGTGTCAAGTCCGGATATGTAGATGGAATAAAACAACTGAACACTGTGTGAGATTCAATCGTTTTGTTTCCAGTTCTTGCTCTCACAGGCTCTCACAACCTGCCAATTTTCATTATGCACATTGCTTCTAATATAATGTGCAAATAAAATCCAATGAAAAATACTTTAAATTTGTCATTCATTATTCTCAAATGTTTATTTTTTCATATTAACAATAAAATCACATTATGAACAGATTTACTCTCTGTAGCCTATTATATGTTTCCATTTCCTGGCAGAAGCAGACAGATTCAGATTTAACATTTCCTGGTACTTCACGGAGTTCATGATGCAATCTTTAGGCTTTGCATTAAAATGTAGTATATACAATGACTGGCTATCTTGTGGAAAAAAATGTGTCTTTAATCGAGCTGCACTTTTTTACTTCTATAATATTTAACAGAAGTACAAGTAGGCTATATCAAAATACAAAACAATAATGAAACTGATTTCTCTAATCTCTAATTAGCAAACACAAAGTCAACTGTGTGAGGTGAAATTTCAGTGTAATATATTCAGGAAACACAGGGGAAAATTAATAACACGTCTTGACCAGGACAAAATAGACTTGAAAAGGAAAAAATACATTTCTGTACATATTTTAATATATATATTCACCTAGAGGGTTTGAATGGAGGTAAACCGGTCTTTACAGCGTGCTGTTATACAATGCGAAGCTTGCTTGAAACCGATTCATTTTAGCTTCAAGTCTATTTATCTTGTCAGCGCAAAAGCGTTTCTGAGGCAAGCAGATAATTCAACAATTATAGAACAATTCTAAAACCCACACCTCACCGGCTCAAATGTCTGCTATTGTATTTGAATATAAAATATTAGAAAAAATATATCTAATGGGTGTGCCGAACCACACTGCAGATCCTGAAAAATATTTGCTCTGATTTTGTTAGTTGAAAATCTTATTTAAACATTCAAATTCTAAAGAGCTTATAAAATTACGAAAATACAACAGCATAAATATGACATGTTGTAATTCAGGCTACTGTTTCTGAATAACATCCAACAATGGAACACATTTTAAAAAGAATAAAACGGCACTTTCTGATTGCGGTGTTAGTTGAAAATTGTTTTCACTTTCTACATAAACAAAATAAAACAGAAAGAAAAGTGTTAACTGGTTTATCCCTGAATTAAGTGAATGTGGTGCATTTTATAGACTTAATAATTGTCATTCTATAAAGGCAAAAAGATTATACGAAATAAGCCTACTACAGCATGTATAGCTATAGCCTATATATTTTTTGTATACTACTTTTATATATTACCATTAAAAACATCAAATCTCCATGTAATTAATATGTTTTGAGATTTTTACTTAGGCCTATAAAAACACAATAGAGGTGATGCTCTTAATCGCTGGATGCAGTGATGGCTTGGATGGAGGCTGCGGAGGAGAGAGCAGTTTTTAATGAGGGTGATTCATATGCTAATGACGCTGATGGGCGTCAGTAGTTGGCAGTTATAGACAGTGGCGCAAAAAGTGGGTATGCGCTATATGCAGCGCATAGGGGCGCAGCACTATGGGGGTGCCAAAGCTATGGTAAAAAATAATCAAATATATGTATATATGGAATTTTCTATATGTAGCTGCTGTTGTGTGTTTCTAAATAAATTCTGCATTTGCTCAATATTATATCACATTTTAGAGGACTAACAGGCTACAGTAGGCGCCCTTTCTCATATTATTCCATCATATCATTTTGACAGAAGAGGGAGCAGGGGCACAGTGAGCGCTGAGCGAGCAGGTACGAGTAGTGAGTTGTCATCTACGGAAAAAGTTCAATTAAGCAAAAAAGCTGCCGGGGGCTAAAAATAGAAAAAGAGAGTGAAAAGAAGATGGCATGTCAAGGGATGCGACAGCAGTTAAATAACTGGATGGTGAAAGACAACAGGTAGGATTTAATGTGTGACGTCTGTGCTTGGATGCTCGCAAATATTCATGTTAACAGACTAGCTTGCGTTTGCTAACACTGGGAATGTAGCAGCCATGTTTTTTTTAGCTGGCTTAGAATATGCACATCTGAGGTTGCTGAGCTAAAAACTTGAAAAAATAAGGTATCATGTACAATAAATGACAAGAATCTGGAAAAACATAACTAATGCAATAACACTGGTTTACCAAACTTGGAGGCTTGCAAGTTTTCATGTTAACAGACTTTTCTCAGACTAGCTAGTTTTTGCTAACACTAGCAGCTAAATTTGGGTTTATGGCTAGCTTAATGCAACCCAATATTGCTGATAGCTACATTTAGATTTTGGTTAAACCCGATGGTACCAATGGATGACATAGCTCAATTCTATTAAGTTAAAATAACAACTGTTAAATATAAGGTATAGATGCCTGATATATACCATATAATTATTTATAATTATGTTAGGCCTACAGTGGCTGATATACTTTAAAATAAACCTTTATTTTTTAAAGGCCATACATGATGATGTCTGGCACACTTATTTATTTGTTATTTTGGGGGGGGGCACCAAAATAGTTGCTGGATACCCTTCTGACACTGGGTAGTTGCGGTCCTGGTTATAGGTAGTTTGGAAGGCCTGGCGGTTCTAGTGTTAATGTTAGCTGTTATTGTACAGTACAATTTGGCCTGACAAAGCGTAATGCCTTCAGTATACTCATCATTGCCGACCTGGCGCACGTAAAAATGCTGGCGTGCGGAGATTTTAGAGCGCGCGAGCACAGGGTGTGCACCACTCTTTTTTTCAGCATTGCTCGAAAATGCGGAAACAGAAAGCATGGACGTGTTCAAGGGCACAGTAAACGATTCATAATAACACAGTTAATGGTTCATAATTAAACAGTAAACGGTTTATAACCACACAGTTAACATCATCTTAGCCAATATTGACATTGACGTCAATGCTGCTGCCAGTTCTGCCATCGTTTAAGTTTTTCTTTTTCTTCTTGTCCATGGAAATAGTAAAGTCGGTAGCCTTGCCTCATTTGCAACACCTATGTTGAGAAGACTGCAACTAGTGACGCGAGCACAATGCACAAGTATAAATAGTAACGGCGCTCCCATGATGTCACATTGTCGCTCGTCAGGTCGGCAACACAGAGTATACTGAAGGTTTAATGAAAGCAGCACCAACTTTCATGTTGCCAGTGCTGTGAACAAAGTAACGTTTTACACTCAGCTGCTTTGTATTTTTACTAGGTAACTAGGGTAATTGACTTTGCCCATGGGAGACTGGGGGCAAAGTAAGAGCCCCTATCTAGTTAAAGCAACAGTGTATTGCCTTAAATACAATAGCATGACAAAAAATGAATCATCCCTAGACTACCCTCAGACACCCCAGCTGTTAACATAGAATCATATAGGAAACACTACTACAGATGTCACACGATAAAAGTGGTGCTTTTCGTACCGTGTCAACAATCAGTGCATTTAGTTGCCAATACATGGTCTATACGCTTCACTGGGTGGTACTAGACCACTTAAAGAACAGGAGATTGCAGTTCTAATGCTTCCTAGAGATATATTTTTTGGGGACATAGATTGATATTGAATCAATGTAATTGATTTATTATACACAGTAGAATACCTTTCTTAATAACCCTTTAAGGTCTAAGGGGTTTTAGGTCCGCCTGGCACATAGTTGACTTTTTGGCCTCTAGAAAGGTCATACTTTGACCTACAGTGAAATGCCTTATGGTTCTGGACTCAGCAGGCCCATTACTACAACATGGAGAAATGAAATCCAACATCCTGGGTCATTGAATTTTATTAAATTTTTATTCCAAAAAACTTAAGAACGTATGTATTTTTTGTTGTTTTTTATATGTAAAAGCATGTAAACCATAATGAATAAGGCTTTTTATTGCTTATTGTCAAGCCCCCAGGGCTCCTGGACCAGTATGCAAAGTTGAAGGCCATGCAAACAAATCAACATCAAAATGCTGCATCCATTTCTTACTATATTTCTATACGTTTTTTAAAAATCCCATTCATTCATTTTTCACTTTTTAAAAGTGTTGGTGTTATGCAGGATGATGTCCTACATCATTACAGAGTTGTTATTTTGTCATTTTCACTTCCTACTTCCTGTCTGTAATGTGTTTAGTAAAGTAGGCGTCTGCCTAAAAAACATGACCGACTTTGAGGCACCATAACTCTGGCTGTGTTTAATGGTAACAAGCTTTATTTCCTAGCATGTATCGAGAGATATATATCGTGAGATATATACCGTGAGATATATACCGTGAGATATATACCGTGAGATATATACCGTGAGATATATACCGTGAGATATACAGCTTTTAACACTCTAGAGCGTCAGCTGATCTTATAGGGTTTTAAATAAAATAACACCTTGTTGCTTACAAATGTATACTGTAGGTTATTAAAGATATATTTTTATCTGTCACCCTTTGTGCTGACCAGACCAGACTGAGATCATGAAGAAGATGGCAGAGAAAAGTGTGCATCATTTTTGTAGAAAGGTGACACTTTTAATCTGCCCTCGGCCAGACCATGCTCTAATGGTATAGCTAGCTACTCATTGTGTTACAAAACTTCCAACCCCCCACGTGCTGATTACATGAAACTATTCCCAAGCAAAAAAACTTGTTGTTCAAGGTGTTACTGTAGCTAAAAAGCAAGTTTAGTAAAGTCTAGGGTTTGGGCCAATACCCATTTTTATGGAATGAGTACAAGTACAGTGTATTTCATTTTGGGTACTTGCCGATATGAGTACAGATACAAGTACTTTTAATAACTATTCCAAATGTCACATTTATCAAGGTAATCTGCTATTTCTTAGATGTTGATCAGCCAATTCAAATATAGGCTGCAAAAGTAAATATTCCTACATATCCAGAAGAACATTATTTGCATTGCAGGTCAAGAATTAGCTATAGGCGTTTTTCACGGAAGATAAAACACACATCCGGTTCAGCGTTTGTGGAGTAAAGCGAAATCTGGTGAAATGGAGTCAGTCATGCTAACGTTACTCTTCACAATTTCCCTGAAGAATATACCGGCAATTACATCAGCAGATGTTTTTCGTCTTGTCGAACTTCATTCAATCACTCCGCACTCAAAACTCAACAAAGGGTACAAGTTCTTCCACGAAAATGACATCTTTAATTATGAAGGTAAGAAACGAATCATACAATAGCATGCTTTTCCTAACGTGATATTTCTATACATACCTTTTTAACATTGTAGACTGAAGAATAGTTTATACAGATATAAGTAGTTCGAAAATATGTCCTAATAATCCTTAATGTGCTTGTTCATTTTTGTCATGCAATATTCAGTGTCGAGTGTGAGAAACAGGGAGATTATCCCTCAAACATGCATTCTAGTCTGAGACTGAATTTTATTCTGTCTTGTTTGTGAAACCGGTGGGGAAATCTGTTATGATAAAACTTGACCCTTACACTAGAAGTTCAGAATATCTACACCTAACATGACCCGACCCCTACTTGCACTTTTCAAAAGTGATGCAGTACTGTATTTAAAATATATGGCTAACAGGGAAAGTTTTTAATAGTTTATTTTCTTACTGTGGTTGCAATTTTTTATTTTTAGGGGTTTTCTCCTATAAAATCTGTTCATTTTTCATGACGTTCTCATGAATGTATTATAGTCTAGTATAAAACATGCTCAAAAAAATAAAGAACACAATGTAACTCCAAGTCTATCACACTGCTGTGAAATCACACTGTCCACTCAGCAAGCAGGACTGATTGACAATCAATTTCACATGGTGTTGTGCAAATGGAAGAGACTAGAGGTCGACCGATTGGTCGGTACGCAGATTAATCAGCCGATTTTTTGGCATTTTTTACATAAGCAGCATTGGCCAATATTAAGCCGATTAACAGGCAGGCGCATCAGCGGGCAGCCTGGTCACTAGGCCTTGGTGTTGTTGTTGTGGAAAACAAGTTTGACGCACGCTGCCCCTAGAGTCAATTACCAGCAGAGTGAGCAGACCTCATCCAGTCACTAAGGAAGGAGCTGTTCCTCTGAGAAAACAGTAAGGATTACATTCTTATAAGTCCTAAATATTTAATGATAAACGTATGACATGTTACTGACAACTTTGAGAAAAAAACATGAATACCTCTCCGAAGCTGCAGCATCAAGTCTGGAGGAAGTTGTGATTGCAGAAAAGCCATGATAAGTTTGTAGCTAGCATGAAAGGGGATCAATAAAAATCAGTTGCATATAACCACTTGTTAGCTTCACATGGTTAATATTAGCCTAGAATAGTGGGTAGAGGTTCACTGCTTTCATTCCGACAGAACTGTTTACATTTTTTATCAACCAAAATTTTTAAGGGAAAAATGACACGTTTACAAAAACGTATATGCGTTGCATATGATGAATTAGGGGATTTATAATATATAATCAGATCAGCCAACAGTAGATCAAAATCAGGTACTGGCACCAAACTAGAGCTGGTTTAATTCAACAATGCACAACTGCAGTCATTGCGCACATATATCTTGTCAAAATACGATGCCTATTCAAAACGATACACAAAACGATTTTTACTTCCACATTTAATTAAAAGGCATTCATGTTTGCAATGAAAATACATCGCTAGTGTTCTCAAACATGGTTTTCAAAGTAGCCTATTTCTGATGTTGAGTCAGATGGTGGCGAAAATACAGAAAACATTAGTCTATTCCGACACCTCGAGCAAGAGAATAATTCTGTAGTTCAAGACAAAATCCAATGTTTCTCAGTTACTGCTTTTGTTATATTTATATTCATTGTCGTATTTGTGTATTGATTTTGAAACCAGATATATTTATCAAGTGCTTCTGGAAATTACGTTGGATATCTGTACTCCCGTTGTGCCGCACCGAATCTGATTGGTTAATAAAAGGACGACAACTATAAACATGCACAGACTCAATGTTTTTTTTTGCAAAACCCAAGGGTTTGTTTTACAAAACCGATTTAATAGGCAAAGTTGCATTAAATACAAATCGTACTATGCCTACTTGTGTTTTTCCATTTGTTTGAACAAATTTAAATAATTTTATACATTTATTTGAGATTTGAAACTATTTTGTATATTATATTAAGAAGTTATATTAAAAGCTTACTGTTTTTTCAGTATTGTTGAAATGTAATTATTATCCCCCAAAAAAATCATAATCGGTCTATTAATCGGTATCGGTTTTTTGGTCTTCCAATAATTGGTAATCGGTATCGGCCTTGATAAATCATAATCGGTCGACCCCTAGAACAGACAATAGGTGGAAATTATTGGCAATTAGCAAGACACCCCCAATAAAGGAGTGGTTCTGCAGGTGGTGACCACAGACCACTTCTCAGTTCCTATGCTTCCTGGCTGATGTTTTGGTCTCTTTTGAATGCTGACGGTGCTTTCACTCTAGTGGTACCATGAGACGGAGTCTACAACCCACACAAGTGGCTCAGGTACTGCAGCTCATCCAGGATGGCACATCAATGCGAGCTGTGACAAGAAGGTTTGCTATGTCTGTCAGCATAGTGTCCAGAGCATGGAGGCGCTACCAGGAGACAGGCCAGTACATCAGGAGATGTGGAGGAGGCCGTAGGAGGGCAACAATCCAGCAGCAGGACCGCTACCTCCACCTTTGTGCAAGGAGAAGCAGGAGGAGCACTGCCAAAGCCCTGCAAAATGACCTCCAGCAGGCCACAATTGTGCATGTGTTCACTCAAACGGTCAGAAACAGACTCCATGAGGGTGATATGAGGGCCCGACGTCCACAGGTTTGGCATTTTCCAGAGAACACCAAGATTGGCAAATTCGCCACTGGTGCTCTGTGCTCTTCACAGATGAAAGCAGGTTCACACTGAGCACGTGACAGACATCACAGAGTCTGGAGACGCCGTGGAGAATGTTCTGCTGCCCGCAACATCCTCCAGCATGACCTGTTTGGCGGTGGGTCAGTAATGGTGTGGGGTGGCATTTCTTTGGGGGGCCGCACAGCCCTCCATGTGCTCGCCAGAGGTAGCCTGACTGCCATTAGGTATCGAGATGAGATCCTCAGACCCCTTGTGAGACCATATGCTGGTGCGGTTGGCCCTGTGTTCCTCCTAATGCAAGACAATACTAGACCTCATGTGGCTGGAGTGTGTCAGCAGTTCTTGCAAGAGGAAGGCATTGATGCTATGGACTGGCCGCCCTTTTCCCAGACCTAAATCCAATTGAGCACATCTGGGACATCATGTCTCGCTCCATCCACTAACACCACATTGCACCACAGACTGTCCAGGAGTTGGCGGATGCTTTCGTCCAGGTCTGGGAGGACATCCCTCAGGAGACCATCCGCCACCTCATCAGGAGCATGCCAAGGCGTTGTAGGGAGGTCATACGAGTACGTGGAGGCCACACACACTACTGAGCCTCATTTTGACTTAAAGTTGGATCAGTCTGTAGTGTGGTTTTCCACTTTGATTTAGAGTGTGACTCCATGTCCAGACCTCCATGGGTTGACAAATTTGAATTCCATCGATAATGTTTGTGTGATTTTGTTGTCAGCACATTCAACTATGTAAAGACGAAAGTATTTCATACGGTTAGTTCATTCATTCAGATCTAGGATGTGTTATCTTAGTGTTCCCTTTATTTTTTTTGAGCAGTGTATATTAAAATATACTGATATTGTCTTTTATTTAGATCACTTTAAATGCTTGTTGAATTCACTAGCTCGTCATGCAAATGTACTGCAGGCAAAGCTTTATGCGATCTGGTTGCAATGCTTTTTCAAACTGAGCACTTCAGTATGATGCAGATGCAGACAGCATGCACAGACACTCTGGAAACATGGCATACACAGGTAAGATTACAACTAACTATACATTAGTTTAGCAAATTACTGACAGTTTTATTAAAAATATACTTAGAAAGTTTCTGGGGGGGTTTCAGGGAATTTCTGCAGAAACAACAGATTAGTTGGTGGCTAGAAAGCCAAGGACATCTTCCATGTATGCAAATCTACACTCTACAGAGCATACACAGATAACAAAGAAACTTTTCATTAAATATGTACAGTCCCTTGCGAAAGTATTCGGCCCCCTTGAACATTTCGACCTTTTGCCACATTTTAGGCTTCAAACATAAAGATATTAAACTGTAATTTTTTGTGAAGAAACAACAACAAGTGGGACACCATCATGAAGTGGAATGCAATTTATTGGATATTTAGAACTTTTTTAAACAAATAAAAAACTGACAAATTGGGCGAGCAAAATTATCCAGCCCCTTTACTTTCAGTGCAGCAAACCCTCTCCAGAAGTTCAGTGAGGATCTCTGAATGATTCAATGTTGACCTAAATGACTAATGATGATAAATAGAATCCACCTGTGTGTAATCAAGTCTCCGTATAAATGCACCTGCTCTGTGATAGTCTCAGAGGTCCGTTGAAATCACAGAGAGCATCATGAAGAACAAGGAACACACCAGGCAGGTCCAAGATACTGTTGTGGAGAAGTTTAAAGCCAGATTTGGATACAGAAAGATTTCCCAAGCTTCAAACATCCCAAGGAGCGCTGTGCAAGCGATAATATCGAAATGGAAGGAGTATCAGACCACTGCAAATCTACCAAGACCCAGCCGTCACTCTAAACTTTCAGCTCATACAAGGAGAAGACTGATCAGAGATGCAGCCAAGAGGCCCATGATCACTCTGGATGAACTGCAGAGATCTACAGCGGAGGTGGGCGAGTCTGTCCATAGGACAACAATCAGTCTTATACTGCACAAATCTGGCCTTTATGGAAGAGTGGCAAGAAGAAAGCCATTTCTGAAAGATATCCATAAAAAGTGCCGTTTAAAGTTTGCCACAAGCCACCTAGGAGACACCAAACATGTGGAAGAAGGTGCTCTGGTCAGATTAAACCAAATCGAACTTTTTGGCAACAATGCAAAACGTTATGTTTGGCGTAAAAGCAACACAGCTCATCACTTTGAACACACCATCCCCACTGTCAAACATGGTGGTGGCAGCATCATGGTTTGGGCCTGCTTCTCTTCAGCAGGGACAGGGAAGATGGCTAAAATTGATGGGAAGATGGATGGAGCCAAAAACAGGACCATTCTGGAAGAACCTGATGGAGTCTGCAAAAGACCTGAGACTGGGACGGAGATTTGTCTTCCAACAAGACAATGATCCAAAACATAAAGCAAAATCTACAATGGAATGTTTCACAAATAAACATCCAGGTGTTAGAATGGCCAAGTCAAAGTCCAGACCTGAATCCAATCGAGAATCTGTGGAAAGAACTGGAAACTGCTGTTCACAAACGCTCTCCATCCAACCTCACTGAGCTCGCGTTGTTTTGCAAGGAGGAATGGGCAAAACTTTCAGTCTCTCGATGTGCAAAACATAGACATACCCCAAGTGACTTACAGCTGTAATCGCAGCAAAAGGTGGCGCTACAAAGTATTAACTTATTAATTTTGCATGTTTTTTACTTGTTAAAAAATATCCAATAATTTTCGTTCCACCTCATGATGGTTTCCCACTTGTTGTTGATTTTTCACAAAAAATTACAGTTTCATATTTTTATGTTTGAAGCCTGAAATGTGGCGAAAAAAGGTCAAAAAGTTCAAGGGGCCGAATACTTTCGCAAGGCACTCTATATCTTCCATTACATAAGAAATAATCCACGACCAGCTGTGCATAAAACTATTTTAATGCACTTCATGGAGGCAAAGAATCACCCGAGATTAAATTTATTTACATGAATTATAGCATTTATTTGAATTATTGAGAGAGACTTTTAGTAATTAAATTTGGTAGCACAATCTCTTATCTCTGTTTTAATGAAAGTAGCACATGAATATAGAATGATGATTAAACGGTTTTACTGCACACTTTCATCCAATCAGAATTGAGTATTCAGACTGATGATGGTATAACAGCACATAACAAATGTAATACTAATGTGATGAAGTTTTCTAAATGTCCAATTTATTTTAGGTCACCTCCCTGACCCAGCAGTATTGACCATTGGAGAAACTGTCAAAGGACTCACTCCCCAACCTCGGATTTTCTGCATACTTACTGATTTATCAGAACTGGTTTTGGTGGACTCCAGATTTGGTCCCCGAAGTTCAGTGCCCTCTTGTTGTGAACAGAAACTACATGAAACATCCAGATGCTCCGGTGTTCCCACACCTCCCTATTAATGGTTCTAAATTTCCGAGGAGCTTGCACTTCATTACAAAATTCCACCAGTTCTTCCATTTGGAGACCTAAGTGTCACACAGGAGTTGGCAGTTTTATTAGAGGAGCGGACTCGGGAACAATCAGAGTGTCCACAGTGGAAAAATATGTGCCAGCCTAGAGTGACTGCTAGCAGATTTTGTGAGGTGTCTCATGCGTGAGTGGTGAACTCTGGCCAGGGCGTGAAGCAAACTAGGGCAATGAAAAGAGGCCTTGACAGGGAACCTGAGGTGCTGGAACGTTACTCTGAACTATTCAATGTGAATGTCTCACCTTGTGTTTTTGTTGTGCACCCAGATGCATCATACCTTGGTGCCAGTCCTGATGCCAAAGTTTAAGACCCTAATGCAGATATCTGCTTTGGGCATGCTGAAGTGAAATGCCCAGATGTTCCTACAGTTTCTGAGGTTGGGCATATTAAAATTGTGAATGGACAGGCATTTTTTTTTAAATCACATAAATATTACTGGTTGGTTCAAGGTCAGCTGGCTGTAACTGGACTTAGTTGGTGTGAATTTGTCACTGACACTGAAGAGGATATGACAGTTGAAAGAGTGTTTAAGGACAGTGTCATGATAGCTCAGATGATAGAAAATCTGGATCTTTACTACTTTTGTGCACTGATGAATATCTAATAGGCCTAATTGCACTGTATACTAACCCTGTAAAAAAAATAATAAGGTAGTCTGGAATTTTGTGTATATAATTTATGATGTAATTGTTCTTATGATTTCAAGATTTTATATTTGTATAGATGTATATTTTAACACAGATTTTCAATGAATGTTTTATGAAACTACAATTGTTACTTTATTTCATTTAAAAAATGCATATCTGATTCTAATTGCCTATTAAACTATACAATGTGAAAATATAATACATTTTATTACATAAGTCACTCTTTAAAATAAAAATACTATGATGAACATACCCCTTTGTGACCTTTAACATCAGGCGGCCACTGAAAATTGCTCATTAAGCAGCAGTTAATCCACAGCTGGTTAACTGTTCCAGACAAGGTCTACAGTCTACAGATGTGAAACTCCTTCACTCTTCTAATGGCTCTCTCAACAAGAATTCGAAGACGAGCTATGGCTTGTGTTCTCTGCATTTTCTTTGCTGAACTGAGTTGCTGTATAAAAGGTGGTACGATGAGTTTTGCCCCCTGTTCTGTCAGCATCTTCTCAATGGTGAATTCTTTGTCAGTTATACAAGCATCACCAGGCCCCAGCAAGTCAAGAATCCCTGACTGTTTTGTCAACTCTTGATCGGAGATGGAACCTCTGTCCAGGCTGGAAACCAAAGTAACTGCTCTGCAAGGAACAATACCGATCAACCCCTTGAAGGTTGTGGTGTTTTTATATGAAGAGAACACGTCAGACTGGAGCATGAGTGAAGATGGATTGTGGCATATTATCTCTGTGCAGTCAATGATGACCCTCTCCTGTGGACAAATCTGCCTAAATTTTTCTGGCATGGTGGCATTCACTTGCTCTCTGCTCATCCATATGGGCAATTATCCAAGGACAAGATAAAGACAACTAGCCGAAGTTATGATGATGCGACTAACAGTGGAGACAAATTCATATGTATAATTATCTGACTTTTACTATGATTCAAAACAAATATTTTTTGTAATGGTCATTTTAGAGAATTTTAAGTCTTTGTTTATCTTATTACTGCTCAGTTGTGGCAGCATTATTTGGAGAAATAAAGTATGATGATATCTTCCTGGAACAGTCATTTGTCAAAATTAACTAAAATTATAATATGACTTGAGAGTGTAAGGACAAATGTAACAAAGGCTTAAATAATATATTTAATAAAATACAACAGGAAAGTTGCTTCATAATTTGTTTTCAGAAATGCATAGACATACCTGGAAGAGGAGTGGCTGCAGAGTCATGATCTGCTCCAGCTGTTACCTCACTAACTACTTTGTCGTCTTGGGTGTCGTCAGAGGAAGGGATAGGAAAAGTGTCAAGAATGGTTTGAACTTTAACTCTTTTGTAAACCGACTTTGGTGAAGTTTCTCCCCAGTTGTTCCACAAAAATCGTGCTATGAAGGCTGTCTCAAATCAAACTCTGCACCCTTCAAAGGCCGCATTTGTCTCTGCGGCGCAACAAAGGCTGCCCCAGTTTGGAATGTCATTCAAATGCGATGCCAAATGCGCCCACAATTTTCTCCTGCAAATGGGAGGTCCAAGATGGCATCACAGTAACATCTCAATGTAGAAGCTCCATGGTATGTGGGTAAATAACTTAGTTCCAAACAATCGATGATGACTTAGGTCGACTGAAAAGTTCTCACATTATACGTCAACTACTTGAATAACATTTAGAGCAAAAATGAGTGTAGTTATATATATTTTTTTTGTGTCTCACTTTTGAATGTGAAATATGCATAGCACCCTTACAAGCAAGTACAATACAGTGCCATCTTTGTAAAATAGAGAAGATGGAAATGAACTGAGACATTCATTCAGCTTTGCATGACTATGCCAAGAAAAGTCATGACCCGAAACTTCGAGAAGCTGTAATATCTCCTTTACCTTATTCCCCTGACACGCGCCCAACCAAGAAATCTAAATTAAGCACCGAACAGCCACGTGAGTCCGACTCAGTCATGCTCGCTATGCTAGAGAACATAAAAATAATGTAAGAAGAAATGCTATCTACAGTCATGGAAAACACAGCTACAATCAATAACCTGGTGGAAAAGCTTGATGATATGGATAAATTAATGTGTGGGTGAAGTTACGTTTAAAGTTGATTCCCTTGGAGAGAAAGTGGAAAGACTACATAAAGAAAACCTAGTGCTTCGTGACAAATGCAATGAACTGGATGCCTACAAACGGAGGTGGAATTTGAGAGTCGCGATATTCAAGGAGCAAGCTGGAGAGAATGTCAAAAAGAAAATCGTCGAGCTATTCAGCAAGTTGTTTCCCGAGCTGGCAACCAACTCGTTACCTCGGTGGACATCGCCCACAGACTTGGCCCTCGTTTTGGTGATGCACGCTCATCGCGGCGAATAATTGTTCAGTTCTTATCTCGTTCTGACTGGGACAGGATCTGGAAAGAGGCGAGAACCTCTGACGTTTTGAAGATCCGGAAAAAAAACTAGTTAAACAAGCAAGAAAGGATGGGACGAAAGCAGGCTTTCAGGGTCCCTTTGCTCTGATTGACGATAAAAGGTTCTCTGCAGATAATGTTTACATTAACATATTTGAAACATTCTTTATAATTCTACACATGTTTTGATTTGTTTCACGCCTTCAGCTTTCTTTATTAATGGCTAATGACTTGCTTGAAGTGGAATGTTGATAGTGTAAGATTCGTCCTTTAGATGGCGTTTTTTCACTGATTATACAGGTTATTGCATTTGGGTTATTACTATAGACTGTAAAGTTTATCACCCCTTTGTTTAAAACCCCTTTGTTTTTTTTGCATTTCTATAAGCTACTGATACATTTTTGGAGTTGGTTCCATCTCTCCCTCACATTCAAGGTTAGTGACAGCTTTAAGATAGTGGTACAAAGGACAAGAAAGGGAGAATATAAAGGAAGACGATTATTCATACTGTAGCTGGCTTATTAGCTGTTTAATAATATAAATATAGGCCTTTACCTACCTTACAATTCTTTGCTTGGTTATGCACACATTACCTCATGGTTCTTGAGTTTTTTTCCCAGTTTTCCATCTCGTATAGATCCCTTGCAGATTTGTGTCCAGTAAATTTCTGGAGTTACATATTTCTTTGTCTCTGTTGTCTCTAAAGACCAGGGGGTTGAAAAATAATATAAAAAGGAAAGCCTTATTCTTATTTGCAAAAATTTACAAAACAGATTTGCTTCTTTCAAGAGTGCCACTCAACACATAAGGATACAAACTTTTGGAGTTCTCAATGGGGAAATGACCTATGGCTAGCTCATGGGTCAGAGCGTTCTGCTGGGGTAGCCACTTTAAAGAATAGGTTTGCTGGGGATGTTTTACATAGTACTACAGATACTTTGGGTCACTTGTTTGACATTAGTTTCTATTAACAAAACAATAGTTGTCATGATAAACATATATGGTTACAACTCATTAAGAGATAATTTAATACTGTTACAAAACTTGGAAGATAAAATTAACTAGTTTTTAGTTAAATATCCTAATGCATCGCTAATTTTAGGAGCGAACTTTAACAATACTATAAATGATGCTTTTGACCGATTAACACCAAGGAGTAATAGACCCTTAAATTCAGCCTTAAGAAGCTTTATAGATAAATTTGTTGTAGTGGATATCTGGAGAGATACTTTTCCAGATGCCCGGCAATACACCTGGTGCAGTAAGGACCTCTCTTAAACAATCCCGGATAGATTTTTGGTTGGTGTCTCTTTGCCTGGCTCATGATGTTTTGTCTATCTCTATTATTGGCTCCCCTTAAACAAACCACAAAGCTATATGCAACTATGTTTCCCTTACGTCTAACTTTGTTCCAGCTCCGGTCAAAGCCTCTCTCTGGAAACTGAACAACTGCTTACTCTCTATAGCAGAAGTACAGGTCAAAATCAAGGGTTTAATCAAAACATATCTATCTAAAGCTACTAGTCAAAATGCCTTTATGGGCGATTGGTTTATATCATCAGTGAGATCTTTTTTATATACGGTATGTAAACTGTTGTTGGATTTTACATGTAAATGCAGCTCTATACATAGCTTTGCCAACGTGTTTGAATCATTTGCTCCCCGAGAGCGCAGTCATTACAATATTGTTTCTAATAAATTTTTTCATGTCCTGGTCCACAGTCAGCACAGAAATTCGAAACTGCAAACGAAACGAATGATCACATCCCTACGATCTTACACACTGCTGAGCTGTACATTAATTCTTCGCAAATATAGATGATTATTCACAAAAGTGATACGTTACTATACAATTTGAAAAGGTCCTCTAAATAGATTGAGAAAGAATAACATATGCCTTTGCAGGGACTCAAACTTACGATCTGATCACAATTCCTGTTTAAATACAATTATTACAATCAGTAATAGATGTCCTGTACTCTAGTCATCATTACTAGTTTATGATGTGCCCATTACTACAGTATTTTATGAAAGCAGTAACGAACAGTGTATGATTAACAGATGTATCCATTACTAATTTTAGGTGAACAATATGAACAACAGCGACCTCTAATAAAAATTTAAGCAGTAATGAACAGTGTGTAACTAACATACTCTAAAATCATAAATATACATTGTTGGTGCGCTGGACTCAAACCCTGTCCGCCCAGTTGACAGATCTTAGTCGTTTCCACTACACCATCAAGCCTGTGTAAACTGGAGATGTTTTCGATGGAGTTGAGATTAACTGTTTAGACTGTGTAGGATTTTGTAAAAGAAAAGGAATTTTAAATATACAGTTTACATGAGACAATTATATTGTAGGACAAAAGTCCTTAATGACTAAAGCGCTACAAATAATACATTTAATTTCAGGACACTGTTTTAATGATAAACACGTTGTACACTAGAGATTATTTCAAGGGAAATTATTTGGATGAATATGCACCCTGGAGCCACCTGGCGGCCATTTGTTGTATTGTTTTATTTTATAAACTGCCACCAAAATTTAATTCACATAGCTGAAGTGTGCCTCGGTATAACACGGTACAGCTCCACCCCTTTTGCACCACTTTATCGTGTGACATCTCTATATGGCCAAAAGTATGTGGAAACCTGGGCCCGTTATCACAAAAAAACATTTATATTACCACTAAGAGGACTCTTAAACAGCATTAAAGGTTTAGCTAAAAGTTACCTCTTAAAACTTATTCACAGAGCTGCTGAGAACTTTTAGTAAGTGTTTCTGAGAACTCTTACACTAAGAGTAAGGGCGTTGTTGACCCCATTGCTATGGACGATGCAATGTTCCATGAACGAGCTTACTTACTATGCCCGCAGTGATATGGGATGGGTGTCTGTCAGGGAGTTAATCACAGTAATATTGTACTCCTCTCAAGGATTCCTAAACTTTCACAGATTTAGGAGCTGGTTTTAGCTTGAAGATAAGCTTGTTGGACCTCCATATGTGCTTGTTGGACATCCCATACCAAAATCATGGGCAATAATGTGGATCTGCATCCCTTTGCGGCTATTAGCTGACACTTTTGGAATTTGTGGCTGTTGAATTAAAAGAGCATTTCTGAGATCAGACAATGATGTGGGACGAGAAGGCCTGGCTCTCAATTGCCCAAATCATTCCAAAGGTGTTCATTGGAGTTAAGTTCAGGGTTCTAAGCCATCAAACTTGCTGGACCATGTCTTTAAGTACTTCACTTTGTGTACAGGGGCACAGTCATACTGGAACAGGTATATGCGTTCCTCAAACTGTTGCCACAATGTTGGAGGCACCCAACTTTCTAAAATGTCTTTGTATCCGTTTGCATGACCCTTTACTGGAAATAGGGGCTTTGGCCAAACCCTGGGGAACAACCCCAGAACATTATCCCTCCTCCAACATTAGCAGGGGTGTCCACATACTTGTAGAGATGTAGTGTATTTAGTTACTGAAAATAAAAAAATAGCAGGGACAATATCATGAACTTTAGAAAATACACATTCACTTTGCTGCTGTCTGTATGTTAAATATGTGGCAAAAAAATTGTGTGATTGCTACATTTTGGATAAAGAATGTTGCAGCTTCGATGTTTGATTATTTTCAACCTCCTTTACAGGATCAATTCCTGCCCCAACAACTGCTCGGGCCATGGGAAGTGTACCACGGGTAACTCTATTGCTAGTCGTGTCTACTGCGAATGTGAAAAGTACTGGAAGGGTGAGGCCTGCGACATTCCCTACTGCAGGAACAACTGTGGCAGCCCTGACCATGGCTATTGTGACCTCACGGGCGAGAAGCTGTGTGTGTGCAATGACAGCTGGCAAGGTACGGTGAAGTTGCCCACATTTATGTTTGGATTTGGATCATGCAAGATTTTGGCCAACAAGTCTATTTTGTCTACTTATTAATTGTTGATGATGTTTTAGATATCATTTTAAATCCCTGCAGAATTTCTAGAGGTCAAACTTTGGTTCTGGAGCCATTGCAAACTAGCGTTAGCAGAATATCAAGTCTATATGATCAACTGGTTATTTAGGCTAACAGTGGTTAATTCCATTGACTTCCAGTCATTGCACAGCAAATGAGATTAGGTTGTCAGTCTAATTGCCTGGTAAAATAGTGATACAAAAATAAAAGAAAGTTGATGGATTGGTCTGGAGTAATGTAAAACTTTCAAATAATTTGACTATTTTATGCTTTGACTTTGGTTTCAGTACAAACGTGAAACTAAGCTTATGATGCATTAAAATCTGTATTTGTCAATAAGCAAACAAAAAATGCATTTAGCAACTGCATATTCTGGCATTATTCAATGAGGCATTATTTGTGAAAATAAATCACCACTAAATAAGTTAGAATTAGTGCTGCAGCTAACGATTACTTCTGGAATCGAGTATTGTAGCAGTTATTTTATCGATTTATCGAGTAATCGGATAAACAATTATTTTCTAATACCAAAAAATGCATAATGGAAATTCAGGTATTTATTAACACTTTTATTGGCTATCAAAACTAAGCCCATTTAGTGCAACTTGCCCATTTAGTGCATTTAAGTGTCACATTTTATGGCAGAAACAAATGAATAACAATAAAGTAATGTCAAATTACTGTGAAATATGTTCACTCACCTAAAGGATTATTAGGAACACCATACTAATACTGTGTTTGAACCCCTTTTGCCTTCAGAACTGCCTTAATTCTATGTGGCATTGATTCAACAAGGTGCTGAAAGCATTCTTTAGAAATGTTGGTCCATATTGATAGGATAGCATCTTGAAGTCAGCGGAGCGCATCATTGGCTGCTGCCTCCCCTCCGTGCAAGGCATCTACCATAAGCGATGCCTTAGGAAAACTAAAAACATCCTCAAAGACCACAGCCACCCAGGCCGTGAACTTTTCTCACTACTGCCATCTGGTAGACGTTACCGGAGCATCAAGGCACGGACCACCAGACTTAAAAACAGTTTCTTCCCACAGGCCATTCGGCTGCTCAACATGGAACACAGACACTGATCGCAAATCGTCTGTTGAGCACTA
>JACXGM010006357.1:13853-25447 GCA_016801145.1 Umbra pygmaea | reverse complement strand
CAGGAGAGAAAGAAAACACAAAGGAGCCAGAGGGACACACATGGAGGTGTGGATGTGTGTGTGGCTGTGTGTGCTGATAGAGGTATGTGTGAGTGTGTGTGTGTTTATGTGTGTGTGGCTGTGTGTGTGTGTTTGTGTGTTTGTGTGTGACAGAGAGATTGCCTAGCGGATGCACCAGATAAAGATAAGTGTCCAGGCGGGTGGGGGGGTGGACTAATGACCCAGTACGCCACCTGACCACTCAATTCCCCCTGGCACTGAATTCTGCTCTCTGAACACTGGGCTACTGCTCACCGGCATTAGGTTAAACATAGTGCACTGGGCCGGGAAAGGGGTGCCATTTAGGACACATACTCACTTTCACAGCTGCCGTGTCCTTTCCCTGGCAACCGGTGGCATGGGACCTCACACTGGAGAGAGAGCAGGGATAGGGAGAGATAAAAGGATTTAGGGAGTGAAAAAGGGAGGGAGAGAGAGAGAGAGAGGGAGAGAGAGAGAGAGAGAGAGAGAGAGAGAGAGAGAGAGAGAGAGAGAGAGAGAGAGAGAGAGAGTATATGCTGCCAAGGCCTCTTTAGTTTATAAAGTGGCACATATTTCACTTTAAAAGGTTGTAGAAAAGTAAATCTAATAAATTAAGGGAAAAAAGTGATGGATAGAGGGAGACACAGATAAACAGAGGCAGTGGAAGACTGGATAGCAGAAGGGGGAAAGAGAGAGGGAGAGTGGAATTGAAATTTAGAGAGAGCCTTAGAAAGAGAGAGGGAGGGATAGAGAGAGAGAGAGAGAGAGGTGAGAGAGAAGTGAGAGGGAGAGAGAGAGAGGGAGAGAGGGAGAGAGAGAGAGAGGAAGAGAGGGAGAGAGAGAGAGAGAGGTGAGAGAGAAGTGAGAGGGAGAGAGAGAGGGAGAGAGGGAGAGAGAGAGAGGGAGAGAGGGTGAAAGGGAGAGAGGGAGAGAGGGAGAGAGGTGAGACGACAAGGCCTCCACTGTGCTTCTCTTTGTGGTGGATTTATTATTCCACAGATTCATTTCAGGGTTCATCTAAAACTGGCTGTATAGAAGTCCTGCTGGTAGGCGGGCTGTCAGAGCGAAGTTTCTTCCATATCACTTCTGACGGCATCTTTTGTGTCTGCTGTTGGAAATACAGTGCAGCGGGGCTGATATGGACCTCAGGCATCTGTTATGAAGACAGACTGCAGGACTGCTACTGAAATGGAAACCTATTCCCTGTCGTGCTCTGGTCAACAGTAATGCGCTGTAAAGAGAATAGATAGTCAAGTTGAGCTGCAGCCCGGGGCTTCGTAGGTCTTCGGAGGGAAATTCAAAACAGTCAACTGTACATTACTGCATATTTTAATGTAAATATACTGTATGTACGTCAATATGTATTGGTTGCAGTTTTGTCAATATACAGTACTGTAATACAGGCCGCATCCCCCTTCACATTGTAATCACAGATCACGCCCCAACCACCCCCAACTATAGACAATACCCCCTGTGCTGGTATATATTTTAATATATTTTGGGAAGTATACATTTATTAGCAATTTTTCTTATATCATATTTGTATTTATTAATTTACATTTTCTACCCATTTACATTTAAAATATATACATTTTCATTGTTTAATTCAAAAAACTATTCTCTGTCACGTCTTTGCCTTTGCCTCTGGGATTCGGTTAAACCAGCCTCCTAAGGCCACCCGCCTAAAAGCCCCTTCCCTGTAACCCTGGGTAACACGATCGAACGGTGCACCTGAATCTCATCACCTGTCACAGTTTGTATAGGTGTTAACGGAGGGATACCAAGGCAGATACATGAGTTCTGTAGTTTCATTGGACTCCTTCATATGCTCGAACTTGAACACATGATGACGAGAAATTCTTCCTGACTTGCTTAACGGGACATATACTTGAGATTGCACAACGAATATAGAATATACAAATATAAATATACTATGCTCTTAACCGCGGCATAGAACGCGTGGGTATTCTACAGAGCATACGCTTTATCTCTAAAATACATAGGTATACGACTTACGACACACATCCATGTTGAAGGCACAAATAGGATTTTCCTTAAGTCCATTAACAATAGCAAGTCAGGATATCCACTCGTGGCAATATTCAAACACAGACAGAATAAACAATGCCCAGCATCGCTCTCTCGTCTCGCCAGCGCTTATATTGAATGACTGATTGACTAACAGAAACCAGCTACATGAAATGATGAAATCAGATATACAAGTACCAGCCTAATCTAAACTAATACCTATCCTAGCACTGTTAGGCGAGGGAGCGGTGCACACACACACGCACGCACGCACACACACACACACACACACACACATACAAATTAAAACAATAGTACATCTTAAGAACTAAAACCAACATTGCAATGCATTGGGATACTTACAATAATACACATTAATGAGTTCGATCTCAGTTCACACTGAGCTGGACGTGACATCACCTCTTTTACATAAGCCCTCAGTTATGCTATGTTGACTCATGTTTCCTTACCAGTTGATGTTTTTTTCCACCATAATGTTGTTACAGTATTCTTACTGTCTTGTAAATACAAGTGAAGAATCAACTACACTTTTTCTGCTTCCTTTTCTCAGAAAAATGATATTCTCAACCTGTTTCAATAATCTCAATTATTAACATGGATGTTACTGCTGATGGAAACAGCATAAATAGCCTGTTACCATCTGGGTAAGTGAATGAGGAGAACCAAGCAGGAGCGTATCGTTAGGTGGATATTTAATAAACCCCTTATCCTAAATGGCCAACAGGTGCAAGAGTATACGGCTGACAGTAATGCCCAAAATGATAAACTAGGTCTTAGCCGAACACAGCATGCCCAAAATGATAAACTAGGTCTTCGCCAAACACTGCATGCTCAAAATGATAAACTATATCTTTGCCAAACATGGTGGCAAGATAATCTCATGATATAATGTGGCACAGCACTGACACACAGCAATTGGCGTACAGATAAACAATGGAATGAATGGAACCTGGAATGATTCGATAATATATAGGAGACCGGATGAGTAAAAAAGAAACTGGTGTGATAGATGATGAAATGAAAACAGACAAGTGTGTGTGCAAATAACTACATTGAAGTCCTAATGAATATATAAAGTCCAGAATGGCCACAGAGTGGTGCCCAGACCCATGTAATATGTTCCTCAACCAAGAACCTAGGGTTAGGAGCTGTGACATACACTCACCTAAAGGATTATTAGGAACACCATACTAATACTGTTTTTGATCACCTTTGGCCTTCAGAACTGCCTTAATTCTACATGGCATTGACTCAACAAGGTGCTGAAAGCATTCTTTAGAAATGTTGGCCCATATTGACAGGATAGCATCTTGCAGTTGATGGAGATTTGGGTGATGCACATCCAGGGCACGAAGCTCCCGTTTGGCGTTATATCAACGCCAAATGTTGTGCGCGCGTGCAGTACATCTCGCGCAAGCAACATATATTATGTTTGAGAGAGCGAACGACTGGAGTTGCAAGAGCAGAACTGTAGTTGCGAGGAGAATCCATGTGTCGCGCGTGCAGAAACCTTGTGTCACGCGTGCATCCACTACATTGCGCATGCACAGCAAGAGTGTTGTGGGGAAATTGCAATTAAGACGTTGCATGTATAACCAATACATGTTTTTCCAATCCACTCGCAACGTCAGCTTTGGTCTCAGAATTGTATATATTTTTGATACAGGTAACCATCAGTTCAAACATTTATCCAATTAAATAGACTGGATTATTCCATTGAATGCAATTGGTCGGCTTTATTTGTAAAAAATCCACTGATTGGATCTGGCACATTTCAACCAGCACAAAAAACATCCATCATGACGGATGTTAATCCAAAACCCCAGTTTTATTTTATTACATCCTATTAATTTTATTACATCCTAAAAACGATTAATTTTGTTATATTTTTATAGACCATGGTGTAAATTATTGCAAGCAGTACACTTTCACTTCTTAATCACGTAATAACAAAAGTTAATGATTTCTTTTAACTTGTTTATGTAATTTACAGTACACCATCATCTTACTTTACCTCGTTTACGATTGGGCCTGCCATCGCTTTTTCAATCGACGGCATCCAGCAGTGAAGTATTATATATTGCAAAAACATATATTTTACATACATATATATGTATTATATGGCCATATGTTTCATACATATATTTACATATTCAATATTGGCCATTTCACAAGTTTTAATGTCTAAAATATATGTAAATATATTGACATAAATATAGGTGTTAAGTTTATCCTTTATTTTACCAGGCAAGTTGATTTAGAACACTTTCTCGTTTGCAACAACTCCCTGAGGAGAAGGGGGGGGGGGTGAAGGAATGAGCCAATTGAGAGATAGGGATTATTAGGTTGTCATGATGGTATGACCCAGATTGGAAATTTGTCCAGGACACTGGGGTTAACACCCCTACTCTTATGAATAGTGCCATGGGATTTTTAGTGACCACAGAGTCAGCACACCCATTTAAAGTCCCATCCAAAAGATCTCACCCTATGCATGGCAGATGTCCCCATTACTACCCTGGGGAATTGGGAATGATCTTTAGACCAGAGTGAAGAGTGCTTCCTACTGGCTCTCCAACACCACTGGTCTCCCATCCAGGAACTAATCAGGCCCAACCCTAATTAGCTTAGAAGCAAACCAGCAGTGCAATTTGTATTATTTATTGTCATGTGTTTATTCTATTGTCTAGTTGTTTCTTTGAAGTACTTTGCAGAGGAATAGCATTAATGTTGTTTTCATAATATGTCTCTTTTGAAATGTAAACCCAAAGTACATAGTGTATCATTATACTGAAACTGAAAAGGTGCTATATGCTGCTTGACAATGACTGAAGTCAAATCCTTGGTGTAGTTAGTAAACTCTCCAGTAGATTGTGACATAATGGCATTTGTATGATACCGCAAATACTGGTCCTTATTAAATTAAGATTACTGACCATACCCAGTTGTTTCTTTGCTTACAATGCATTTTATTAAAATTATGCTAATATATATACTACAATTTATAGATTTTGACTCTTGTTTGTATAAGAAAATAATTGTCTTTTTAACAGTATAATTCCATCAAATAAGCTATGCATTAGATCAAATGTAATTTTTCTGCCCTGCCTGCCTAGAAAACTCAGACCAATCAAAACTCTTGTTACAAGTCAACAAGTGTTGAGGAAACAATGCAAGATCAGTAATTGTGATTTGCTCTAAAGATATTAAGAGATATGACGCTACAACATTATTTTGCCCATTTTACCTGATGGCCCAATTTATCTGACTTCACCCTAATGCAATATGGCCTAAACTGGTGGTTATTTTTGGCTTGTTCCCTTGCCAACAAAGTTATAAACTCACAATAACAAAGATATTCTCATGAAAATAATGTCTTGAATGTTTATTCCATGATGTGTAAGAAATGCTTAAAATACTGCATATTCATATATTTCATAATCTTAAAATATAATATTACATGCAGAGAAGCACAAGTTATATATTTCATGAAGATATTCAGGACACATATGTACGAATATGTTGAGGAACCCTATACATATGTACACTATTTCATGAGTTTTCCGTGTGGAATTGGAATAAACTATTCCAGAAGAGAATTAGGTGGCTGTATAAAAAAAGGTATTTCATGCCAGATATTAGTCCAATCAATGGCCTTTTAACAAATGAGGAAAATCATGACTGCTCAAATACCGCGACCAACTGCATTCAAATGGGACAATCCAGGCGATTTCATTGGATGAATGTTTGAACTGATCTTTACCTGTATCAAAAATATAAAAAAATTCCGACACTGAAGCTGACATTGCGAGTGAAATGGAAACTTGCATGAGAGTAGACTTTTAACATCCACAAACTGGCAATGGTCAGTTTGTGGATGACAGAAAAAATGTATCCTTTCGCAGTAATTAAATGCTTGCAATTTTTTTTGACGTTCTGCATGCGCGCGACATTTGGCGTTGATCTAACGCCAAACTCCCATTCCACCACATCCCAAAGATGCTCTATTGGGTTGAGATCTGGTGACTGTGGGGGCCATTTTAGTACAGTGAACTCATTGTCATGTTCAAGAAACCAATTTGAAATGATTCAAACTTTGTGACATGGTGCATTATTCTGCTGGAAGTAGCCATCAGAGGATGGGTACATGGTGGCCATAAAGGGATGGACATGGTCTGAAACAATGCTCAGGTAGGCTGTGGCATTTAAACAATGCCCAATTGGCACTAAGGGGCCTAAAGTGTGCCAAGAAAACATCCCCCAAACCATTACACCACCACCATCAGCCTACACAGTGGTAACAAGGCATGATGGATCCATGTTCTCATTCTGTTTACGCCAAATTCTGACTCTACCATCTGAATGTCTCAACAGAAATCGAGACTCATCAGAACAG
This sequence comes from Umbra pygmaea, assembly GCA_016801145.1. Classification (NCBI taxonomy): domain Eukaryota; kingdom Metazoa; phylum Chordata; class Actinopteri; order Esociformes; family Umbridae; genus Umbra; species Umbra pygmaea. The sequence continues at coordinate 18,981 of JACXGM010006357.1, read as the reverse complement.
GCAACAATTTTCCAGTCTTCAACTGTCCAATTTTTGTGTGCTCTTGCAAATTGTAGCCTCTTTTTCCTATTTGTAGTGGAGATGAGTGGTACCCGGTGGGGTCTTCTGCTGTTGTAGCCCATCCGCCTCAAGGTTGCGCGTGTTGTGGCTTCACAAATGCTTTGCTGCATACCTCGGTTGTAACAAGTGGTTATTTCAGTCAAAGTTGCCCTTCTATCAGCTTGAAGCAATCGGCCCATTCTCCTCTGACCTCTAGCATCAACAAGGCATTTTCGCCCACAGGACTGCCGCATACTGGATGTTTTTCCCTTTTCACACCATTCTTTGTAAACCCTAGAAATGGTTATGCATGAAAATCCCAGTAACTGAGCAGATTGTGAAATACTCAGGCCCGTCTGGCACCAACAACCATGCAACGCTCAAAATTGCTTAAATCACCTTTCTTTCCCATTCTGACATTCAGTTTGGAGTTCAGGAGATTGTCTTGACCAGGACCACACCCCTAAATGCATTGAAGCAACTGCCATGTGATTGGTTGAGTAGATAATTGCATTCATGAGAAATTGAACGGATGTTCCTAATAATCCTTTAGGTGAGTGTATATATAACAACTATAATAAGGCAACTAGGATATCTGATTCAGACAACTGATTGGAGTGATGGGAAGATGTGTGTACGTACTGTATGTGTGTGTGTGTGTCTGGGAAATATGGGAACCAAATTTTCTGGTGTTTCTCCAAATGCTTGAATAAACTTTTCTCAATACATATTACTGTAACCTGCATGAAAGATTTTCAAACTAAGACCCTGAAATGATACAAGTATTTTGTGTGGATTGTTATTATCAGTGATTGGTAAATATTTATTAGTTCAGCTGCATGTCTCATCGCGGTCCCAAAAACTCAATTGGCTCATCTGGCCGTCTGTAAGGAAAACTTTGGAATGTTATCTTCCATATATAGAACAAACATGTCAAACATTATGCTCACTCAATTTAATAAGTACTATCCTGACAGCAATATTAACGTCTTTTTAGCTTTTTTTTAGCTTTAGCTTTTCACTTGCCCTCCCCCCAAACAAAGTTTGTGCACCCCAAACTTTGCTAAACTCCATTATAGACAATTTCATGATCAAACACACAAAACATGGAAACTGTTTTGGTTGATGAGCAGTTTCATACCTACTGTGTGAAATTATGGACAAAATGCAAAAAGTACATACTATAATAAGTCAACCGTGATTTCTTGTCAATTTTTGTAAAAGTGGTGCCAAACAAGCCAGAAATGTCCACAATGTCATCATTTTTTTTTAACTTAGTTAGCAATTTCATAGCTAACTAAGATAAGATAGCTCAGACCTTATATTACTATTATTCAACTATTTTACAACGAGGGCTGGAGCCTGCTAGTTTTCTGTTCTATCTTGTTGTTAAATGCACCCACCTGGGGTAGGTGGTATGAAAGGTATAAATTAGTCAAATATTTGGGGGTTGAAATGAAAAAATGAAGCGGAACTGGCTTGGAGGGCCAGAGTAAAAAATGGCTGCTGTAGACTGTGCTTATACTATATTCTGCATACAGTTAATGCCCATTAAGTAAAAATTACACAACCAACCCAATTTTGGTTCAAAATATATTTTGTTAATTACATAAGTTCCAGACTGCATTTTTAACAACAATCGTGCTTTGTTTTCCTTAAGACATATACTATATTCCCTACAGCATAAGACCAAAGGACCATTTTTTCTTTGATGCTGTCAAGCAGTGTAAATGTACACTCCTACTGTGATTGGCTCATTTACTTGACACAAGCTGTTTATGTTCTCCATCTCTCTTCACGAAGACCTCTGGCCTCCATTGAGACTTAAGTGTTACGCTTCAGAGCACCTAATCTTGTTCCTGTTCTCAGAATCTCAGTGATAATCACAACTGTTATTAAGATGAGGAGATAAACAAATATTTATCTCTGTGTGGTTGCATTCATAATCATCAGCAATACGCCGATAGCAGACAGTTCGTCCCTGCTTCTCAGTATGAATAACACCATGAATAAACATGAACCTCATATAATTCATGTGCAGCTATTATCATAGTGTACAATCTCCCCAATAACATATCCATGAAAAAGACCATGCTGATGCGATCTGCAAAAATGTATTAGTGACCCTCTTTAGCTACAGCTATTGTGTACATTAAGTATCAATTTCTCTAATTGAAAAGGGATATGATAGTTATGAAAACAGTTTAGCTCATTAGAAGTGCTTTATCTAGTGATCTAATTTACAAGGTTGGTAATCCAATGAGAACTTATAATGCTGCCGAAAATGCATTTACAACATTTATTTTACTTTAGTTCTGGCTAAACTTTGGCTGTAAATGTGGGGTTCGTTAGCTAACGTCAATTTGACAGAAATAAGCTTGAGACTTTAAATGTAATAATTTAGGACTGGGGTCATAATATTTTGCATCGTAAAGGTTTCAATAGAGTTCCACATTTGTACCAAAAGAGAAACAGAAACTGCTTATTAGGTGTATACGAGAGGATTAGTAACTGGTTTTAACATCTGTTCACACTTTAAGTTGTGTACCCATTTTCAAATGATGACCCTTAGTTTGAGAATAACTGCTGCAGCCCTAAACTTAATTTAAAGAAAATCCAACACCACCAATACTTTCACAAGAAGAACCTTAGTATCTTAGACTCTCAAAGTCGTTCTAGAACTATCCCACCTCAAGTCACACTCCCTCAGTTCTCCGTTCAGACTTTAATGAAAAACACAACCGCCTTCATCTGGTTTTTACGAGTCCAACCCCTCCTCTTCTTTCCCTCCCTCACTGAGATCAGATAAAAAGGCCTGAATAAATAAAGAGCAGAGAAGCACTTCACAATCCCATACTGATGATCAGACAAGCATGCACGCTTGTACTCATACACAAGCAAAGTCACATACTGCATGTTCCAATTTCTGTCTTTAATGTCTACATGTACTCTATATATTTTTTTCATAAAAAATACTGTATATGCACTTATGACTGATTTGTGGTTGTTTCACCTAGTTTCTCTTAAACGCATGCACTCACTGTAACTCACTCTGGAAAAGAGCTCCTGCTAATTGACTAAAATAAAATAATAAGGTACAGTGCCTTCGGCCCCCTTGAACTTTTCTACCTTTTGCCACATTTCAGGCTTCAAACTGTCACGGCAAAAAGGCAGGAGACAGGCGCAGAGGAAAAGGGTCTCTTAAATTGAATGCAGCGTTAAACAAAAATAGTATAGACTGGGTAGAGCCTAGACTAAGGTTTCACACGTAACACAAACAATATTCGACAAGGAGCAAACTGAAAATCAAGCCCTTTTATAGGGCTACTCAGAACACCCACAATTGATGCACCTGCTGACAGACCCAGGTGTCCTAATCAGGAGGCTGATAAACCTCGAATAAATCCCTAGAGGTGCAATACCCAACTCCCCCTACTCACAGGATAATAATCACATTTTTTTGTGAAGAATCAACAACAAGTGGGACACAATCATGAAGTGGAACGAAATGTATTGGATATTTCAAACTTTTTTAATAAATATAAAACTGAAAAATTGGGTGTGCAAAAATATAAGTTAATAATTTCTAGCGTCAGGGTGTTCAGGGTGATGAGCTGTGTTGCTTTTACGCCAAACACAACGTTTTGCATTGTTGCCAAAAAGTTTGATTTTGGTTTCATCTGACCAGAGCACCTTCTTCCACATGTTTGGTGTGTCTCCCAGGTGGCTTGTGCCAAACGTTAAACAACACTTTTTATGGATATCTTTTAGAAATGGCTTTCTTCTTGCCACTCTTCCATAAAGGCCAGATTTGTGCAGTATACAACTGATTGTTGTCCTATGGATAGACTCGTCCACCTCAGCTGTAGATCTCTGCAGTTAATCCAGAGTGATCATGGGCCTCTTGGCTGTATCTCTGGTCAGTCTTCTCCTTGTATGAGCTGAAAGTTTAGAGGGACGGCCGGGTCTTGGTAGATTTGCAGTGGTCTTATACTCCTTCCATTTCAATATTATCGCTTGCACAGTGCTCCTTGGGATGTTTAAAGCTTGGGAAATCTTTCTGTATCCAAATCCGGCTTTAAACTTCTCCACAACAGTATCTCGGACCTGCCTGGTGTGTTCCTTGTTCTTCATGATGCTCTCTGTGCTTTCAATGGACCTCTGAGACTATCACAGAGCAGCTGCATTTATATGGAGACTTGATTACTCACAGGTGGATTCTATTTATCATCATTAGTCATTTAGGTCAACATTGGATCATTCAGAGATCCTCACTGAACTTCTGGAGAGAGTTTGCTGCACTGAAAGCAAAGGGGCTGAATAATTTTGCTCACCCAATTAGTCAGTTTTTTATTTGTTAAAAAAGTTTGAAATATCCAATCAATTTTGTTCCACTTCATGATTGTGTCCCACTTGTTGTTGCTTCTTCACAAAAAAATTACAGTTTTATGTCTTTATGTTTGAAGCCTGAAATGTGGCAAAACGTCTAAATGTTCAAGGGGGACGAATACTTTTGCAAGGCACTGTATTTCACTTCTAACATTTGGTTTACATGTTCCATCTTGTCCAGTATGTGTTGGAACTTTGGGAGACTAACTATTTCCAATGTTCTTGGCTAATGGAAATCCAAACAAACACATTTTCCAGTATGTGGAATGTACACAAATATTTCTGTCTTACAGTACATTTATGACCATCTAGGCATTTGACACAAGTTATAAACATGAACCATTTCTGATGTGTATGAGATGCACATAAAGGCGATTCACTGGACATTGGGCTGTGTTCAGCTTTATTGGGCTGTGTTCAGCTTTATTGGGCTGTGTTCAGCTTTATTGGGCTGTGTTCAGTTTATTGTGTTCAGCTTTATTGGGCTGTGTTCAGCTTTATTGGGCTGTGTTCAGCTTTATTGTGTTCAGCTTTATTGTGTTCAGCTTTATTGGGCTGTGTTCAGCTTTATTGTGTTCAGCTTTATTGTGTTCAGCTTTATTGTGTTCAGCTTTATTGGGCTGTGTTCAGCTTTATTGGGCTGTGTTCAGCTTTATTGTGTTCAGCTTTATTGGGCTGTGTTCAGCTTTATTGGGCTGTG
>JACXGM010006357.1:0-13753 GCA_016801145.1 Umbra pygmaea | reverse complement strand
TTTTAAACTCAAAATGTACCGTACAAGGTGTTGCCATTACTTGGGATAGAAAACAAAGCACCACCTGAATATATTTACAAAACTTAATTTGGTGCACAAGACCTTTTCAGTTAGCTAATGCTAATGCTAGCGAAGGATCACATCTAACAAATGACATGGAAAATGAACCCATTACAAACGGAACATACTGACTAGATTTAGCTAATGTTGATGACCCATTTCACTTGTTCAATTTTGATTATTGCATGTGTTATTGAGCTTTGTGACAGGGTTCGTATTCTCACGTCATCCAGCCAGTACCCATTCAGTCTACGAAAGGCAATTTTTAAAGTAGCTGCCCGACTCAAGGTCCAGGCATTGATTTCTTTGGCCTTTTCAGCCCTTTAGTAAACCCCAAGGGACACAGAGAGCTCCATGGATCAATAGAGAGGTAGTAGAGTCCTGACGATCAATAGAGAGGTAGTAGAGTCCTGACGATCAATAGAGAGGTAGTAGAGTCCTGACGATCAATAGAGAGGTAGTAGAGTCCTGACGATACTACCAGTAAGCAGACAAATCCCTGTTGTGAAAATACATGTCAGTTCTGCTTGGATGCTTAGAGTAAAGACAACATTCGGTGTAAACATCTGCATGAAACTGGAAGCAGCAATCTCTGGTGAACTAACTATACGAAAAAATGTGTAACCCTTAAACTTTCAGGAGACAACGGTATGCATGCGATGCTACACAGCATTAACTACATTGTTCATGACGTCTGCAGCTGTTAACATGTTTCACGTTTTGCGAGGGGAAGTTGAGTTGAGGCTAGCAGACATATCTGTGATTTTGAAATAGAAAGATGAAGACCTGTTCAGTCCAGTTCAGATGTTTTCACATATAATTTCATCAAGCAAGACTTCTGGTTCAACACACATCATGGAGAAAGTGATTCATAGTGATTGTAAGGAGTGAGAAAACGTCCTTGTGTCTTTGGTAATTACATAAGGGGAGAGAGCACTTTGCATTTCTTTGAAAGACATTCAATAGATTCCAGAAAAATACAGTTTTTATTCATAGTCTCTAATTAACATGGATTAATTTAGACCTGGGTCTCACAAGGGAAATCAAATTCCTGGCAGAAAAATGTTTGGACCTGTAGGGCCATAATTGAACAACACTGTTCTATTACCAGGCCACACATTTCTTCCTGGCTGTGTCAGAACAGTAATAGGTGTCCTGATATCAACCGCCCACAGGCAGTCATGTCATGAACCAGTGAATAAAATCCTTTGAAGGGTTTAGAAGTCTAATCACAGATGTTGGAAGTGTCCTTCTTCACTGCCTAAATATCCATCATCGACTGGGCTTGTGTTGGGTCTTTAGGCTCTATGCTGGGATACTATGGAGCACTTTGTCACAAATAAAGCGTAGCGAGTTTAAATTGAAAACCTGTGTGTGCACTGTGATGCATCCGAGACACTTACTCTGGCAGTGAGCGATCCCTAAGCAATTTGACCTAATAAACAATATCTATTGTGTGCTTTGTCATATTTTATTGAATGGCTAAATTAATTATGTGGTGATATTTCTTCTTAACTGCTGATTAAAATTGATTTAGAAGTAGAAAGATGGACTATTCCCAGAACTAAACCGTCCCTTCTCCATCTCCAGGTTCCCCCCATCCTATTGGACAAGCAGTTCTCTGACTTCACTCCTGACATCACACCGATCATCCTGGCAGCTCACACCAACAACTATGAAGTCATCAAACTACTGGTGCAGAAAGGAGTGGCAGTACCCCAGCCTCACGAGGTACACCAACCACATATATATATATATATATATACACACAGTACATATAATAATATACTGGTAATGTTAAATAGTATTACTACTAGTAACACAGTACTGTATCCATCCCTCTGAATCAATTAAATAGTAAAATTACTAGTAATACAGTACTATAACCCACCCTTTGGTATTGTAAAATAGTAATACTACTAGTAATATAATACTGTAACTATCCATCCAACATAGTGAAATAGTAATACTACTACTGATAAAATACTATAACTATACATCTAACGTAGTGAAATATTAATACTACTAGTAATAAAATACTATAACTATCCATGTAACATTGTGAAATAGTAGAAACAGAGTACTGTATCCATCCTTCTGAAACAGTTACTCTAGATACAGTAGTAAAATTACTAGATATACACTACTGTACCCCTCCCCATATTATTGTAAAATAATAACATAACTAGTCTAACATACCAATAATATATGAATATGACTAATATATGACATAAAAATTACTAAGAATTACTAATAGATTTGTATTACTAGCAATGAAGTACTAATAGTAAAGGGGTATATTTGTTAGAAAGGAGACCATAAACCTCACTGCACCTCACTTTCACTATAATAATAGTATATAATATGGAACAGTGCTGACATAAAGTAGCTTACCACTGGGTTTCTGGTTCTAACATTTGATCCAGTTGTCTAAGTAATAAAGGTGTTTCAGCTAAATAGTGTCTCCATGTTGATCCAGATGTCTGACTTGTATCCAGGTGCGATGTAACTGCGTTGAGTGTGTGTCAAGCTCAGACGTGGACAGCCTTCGCCACTCTCGTTCCCGCCTAAACATCTACCGCGCCCTATCCAGCCCCTCCCTCATCGCCCTTTCAAGTGAAGACCCGTTCCTCACAGCGTTCAGGCTCAGCTGGGAGCTGGAAGAACTCAGCAAGGTGAGGACGCGACCAGGGATCACCAACTGGTTACTTGGGTTTGGGGGATCGTGTGCGCAGTGAGGGGAGATTGCTCCTTACAGAAATCAGAATTCATACACAGCTGGGAAGTAGATTTACCCAGCTAGTGGATGTTTTTTATAAGTTAATTGATTACCTAATTAATTGATTATATTGGGGATTTGTTGACTACTTAACCATTTTGTTAATTGGCTGTCTAATTGGCTAAGTGGTCTGGTGTTTTTGGCAGGCTGATTGGCTTGTAAGTTTTCATAACTAGTTTAGACTGTTTATAACTAGTTCATTACATCAGGTTGATAATTAATATCAGAGCATTTTAAGTTTTGACTAATTCACATATGTTGTTTAAAGGGTTTATTAGACATTTCCAGTATTTGCTGGTCATAACTGGATAATCACTAGACATTTACTGTATATGCTGGTCATGACTGGATAATTACTAGTCATTTCCAGTATATGCTGGTCATAACTGGATAATTACTAGTCATTTCCAGTATATGCTGGTCATAACTGGATAATTACTAGTCATTTCCAGTATATGCTGGTCATATCTGGATAATTACTAGTATTTTCCGGTATTTGCTGGTCATAACTGGATAATTACTAGTCATTTCCTGTATATGCTGGTTATAACTGGATAATCACTAGTCATTTCCTGTATATGCTGGTCATAACTGGATAATTACTAGTCATTTCCAGTATTTGCTGGTCATAACTGGATAATTACTAATAATTTCCTGTATATGCTGGTCAAAACTGGATAATTACTAGTTATTTCCTGTATATGCTGGACATAACTGGATAATTACTTGTCATTTCCTGTACTTGCTGGTCATAACTGGATAATTACTAGTCATTTCCTGTATATGCTGGTCAAAACTGGATAATTACTAGTAATTTCCTGTATATGCTGGTCATAACTGGATAATTACTAGTCATTTCCTGTATATGCTGGTCATAACTGGATAATTACTAGTCATTTCCTGTATATGCTGGACATAACTGGATAATTACTAGTCATTTCCTGTACATGCTTGTCATAACTGGATAATTACTAGTCATTTCCAGTATATGCTCGTCATAACTGGATAATTACTAGTCATTTTCAGTATTTGCTGGTCATAAATGGATAATTACTAGTCATTTCCTGTATATGCTGGTCATAACTGGATAATTACTAGTCATTTCCAGTATTTGCTGGTCATAAATGGATAATTACTAGTCATTTCCAGTATTTGCTGCTAATAACTGGATAATCACTGTATTCCAGGTGGAAAATGAGTTTAAGTCGGAATATGAGGAGTTGTCAGAACAATGTAAACAGTTTGCTAAAGACCTTCTGGATCAGACCAGGAGCTCCAGAGAACTTGAGATGATCCTGAACTACAAAGACGACATCAATCTTCTGGAGGAAGAGGAAAACAACGACCTAGCCCGGCTCAAGCTGGCTATTAAATACCACCAGAAAGCGGTATGAAGCTGAGGACGCAGACACCCACAGCCTCACTCTCTATCATTGTCTCTCTCTTCTCTCTTACTCTGAACTTCACAACGTCTCTGTTCTTTCTTTTGCTGGGATTTCTGACTTGCTCTCTCTCTCACACTCCATCCCTTTAACCTTATCTTGATTTAATTACACAGCAGCCATACGTTTAATTATTCCTTTCTTATTGATTAATACAGGAATGTACTCTCCCACACAATCTGATCAATACCGTAATGGAATCTCTGGTGCTGGGACAACGAGCATCGTGGGAATGGAGAGGGATTTAGTTTATTTGTAATGGGAACGCCAGAGCTTGAGTGGGCAGTTCGCTGTATTTGTCAGGGTAATTATTTTCTTCTCGGTTTTGCCTCTCACCTACGTGGAAGTTTAAATGTAGTGGAGGTGGCCGACTGTTTCCAATAGCTGATAAGCGTTTCAGCCATGTCTTTGAAGCTGCTGTAGCTCCGTGTTTTCCATCTCTGAATCCCCCAGCAGGACATTGTTTTATTGTTGCCCCCAAAGAAGTACACCTATTTGAACTGCTAGACTATTCATCAAGCACTCAATGATTAGAATCAGGAGAGTTTATCTGGGGCTACATCAACATGGTGGACTGTCCGCAGTAGGCTGGGGTTGGAGTGGGTGGTTGTGGGTAGGATTGTTCTGATGAATGGACAGCCAGGAGGAGTGTTACTGGCATGAATATACCACATCTTATGTGTGTGTGTGTTTGTGTGTGGAGGGCGGTGTGTCTGTGTATAAATGCATGTGTGTCTCTGCGTATGTGTCTGTGTGAGTGTACATGTGTGTGTGTCTTTGTGTGTGTTTTGGATTAGCATATTTTATGAAACAGGTTCGAAGATATCTGCAATTTGATTGGCTAACATTGGCTTTTAAGCCTATGACAATTCCCTGATATCCACATGTTGAATTTTTCCTGATCACTCAAGTGCTGTAGTATGTAGTCAAAATATATCACTACACCAATGTGAGGGGTTGACCAAAAAAGAAATAAAAAAACATTGCTTCACGTTTTAACACCGATAATCCCAATAAGGTTATCCACAAAATAAAAATTATTTTAACATTCACTCACCACAAAAGCATTGTGGACAATGTAGACATGCTAACCAGACACAGGTTTTAAGTTATCTCATCTTTAATGTAATAAAGTGTTTTTCGTGACAAAGCAATAGCTACAGTATTAACAGAGATGCCACAAATTAGTGTAATAGATTATTTTTCTGGGTTGGGCTGAGATCACAATTTATGGGAAATCCCTCAGTATGACCCTAATGACCAGGTAAGAGAAGTAATTTTAGAATGTTTCCCATTTTATCAATTGAAGGTTATAGTTATTCATAGATCACTGGTAAGTTATGAACTTCTATTACCTGGTCAATAGGGTCTTACTGAGGAACTTCCCAAAAGTTGTGAACTCAGCCCAACTCAGGAGTTGCTATTGTTTTGTGGAAGGTTTCGTAAAACGATTCGGGAAATATTACAGTTTTCGTGGCAGAAATATCCAATAGGAATGAATGGGCCTAATTTTCCGGGCGCTACTGCTCCCAGAGTTTTTATGCTAAAAAAACAAGTAAGGTACCGAAACGTGCGGTTCCCCTTCACATTTCTGTCATGTCGTGAAAGGTTTTGTAAAATGGTTTTTGAAATATTAGCGTTTACAAAGTCCCATAGGAATGAATGGAGAAATTCTTCAAAGTGACACTACTCCCAGAGTTTTGACACTACATACACTGTCAGGTACCGACATGTGCAGCTCGTTCCCCTTCACATTCGTACCATTTTGTGGAAGGTTTCATAAAATGGTTGTTTGTCTATTACCGTTTTTGTAGCGAAAAAATCGTCCCAAATGACTGAATGGAGCTAGAGTGGAGGCAGCTCTTACCTGCCTAATCCTCAAACAATTTCTAAACTGCCGCCACTCCTACATGTTTCACTCCACATACACAAATGTTATATCAAAATGTTCATCTATTCCTGCTGTCACTAACAATGTCAAAATCTAAGCCATAAACACAATAGTTTTTCCACTATGACCATTTGTTTGGAACTCACATTCTCCATAGACATTCATTGAATCTCCACTTTAACAGCTTAAAAAAGAACCCTCTTTCTAACCTGTCACTGCGCCTATAGTTTTTGGGTTTCATAGACATTATATATCAAAATGTCGGCCTGGTTCTTAGGAGTCCAATGATATAAGTTTCTAAGCTGTGGGATGTATAGTTTTTAAACTAGAGCCGTGTGAAGACAGCTATACCTTCACAACTACAGTAAAACTGAGATTTTCATTAACTATATTGTGTGACCCATCACAGGTGCTCGTTAAGAGATCAAAGGGTTTAATTAAAAACAAGATCAAAGGGTTCTGCCCTGGGAGTTATAAACATGGCCGCTGATTAATTAACATGACACTGGACTTTAATAAATAGTCAACCTAGTACAATTTGTCTTACTTACCAATATAAGTGTTCAAGTGTACCACTCCCAGCCAACACCATATACCCAACACACTACCACAGCATTCCCAACACCATGACACAGCCCACACCACAGCATTCCCAACAATATGCTATACCTAACACCACAGCTCACCAAACACCACACCCAATAAACTCCAACAACATACTAGAGCCAACTCCATAACACACCCAACAGCCTATGGAGGACCCAACACCACACAGAGTGTATCATGCTAACTACTTTACTGATATCTACTGATCTGTACTGGTCTCTACGGTCTCTACTGGTCTTTACTGATATCTACTGATCTGTACTGGTCTCTTCGGTCTCTACGGGTCTTCACTGATATCTACTGATCTGTACTGGTCTCTACGGTCTCTACTGGTCTTCACTGATATCTACTGATCTGTACTGGTCTTTACTGATATCTAATGATCTGTACTGGTCTCAACGGTCTCTCCTGATCTTTACTGATATCTACCGATCTGTACTGGTCTCTACGGTCTCTCTCTAATTTAACAAATAAAAAACGGACAAATTGGGCGAGCAAAATTATTCAGCCCCTTTACTTTCAGTGCAGCAAACTCTCTCCAGAAGTTCAGTGAGGATCTCTGAATGTTCCAATGTTGACCTAAATGACTAATGATGATAAATAGAATCCACGTGTGTAATCAAGTCTCTGTATAAATGCACCTGCTCTGTGATAGTCGCAGAGGTCCGTTTGAAAGCACAGAGAGCTTCGTGAAGAACAACAAACACACCAGGCAGGTCCGAGATACTGTTGTGGAGAAGTTTAAAGCCAGATTTGGATACAGAAAGATTTCCCAAGCTTTAAACATTCCAATGAGCACTGTGCAAGCGATAATATTGAAATGGAAGGAGTATAAGACCACTGCAAATTTACCAAGACCCGGCCGTCCCTCTAAACTTTCTGCTCATACAAGGAGAAGACTGATCAGAGATGCAGCCAAGAGGCCCATGATCACCCTGGATGAACTGCAGAGATCTACAGCTGAGGTGGGGGAGTCTGTCCATAGGACAACAATCAGTCGTATGCTGCACAAATCTGGCCTTTATGGAAGAGTGGCAAGAAGAAAGCCATTTCTGAAAGATATCCATAAAAGGTGTTGTTTAAGGTTTGGCACAAGCCACCTGGGAGACACACCAAACATGTGGAAGAAGGTGCTCTGGTCAGATGAAACCAAAATCGAACATTTTGGCAACAATGCAAAATGTTATGTTTGGCGTAAAAGCAACACAGCTCATCACCCTGAACACACCATCCCCACTGTTAAACATGGTGGTGGCAGCATGATGGTTTGGCCCTGCTTCTCTTCAGCAGGGACAGGGAATATGGCTAAAATTGATGGGAAGATAGATGGAGCCAAATACCGGACCATTCTGGAAGAATATTAAAAGTCAAAGTCCAGACCTGAATCCAATCGAGAATCTGTAGAAAGAACTAAAAACTGCTGTTCACAAATGCTCTCCATCCAACCTCACTGAGCTCGAGCTGTTTTGCAAGAAGGAATGGGCAAAAGTTTCAGTCTCTCGCTGTGCAAAACTGATAGAGACATACCCCAAGCGACTTACAGCTGTGATCGCAGCAAAAGGTGACGCTACAAAGTATTAACTTTTGCACGCCCAATTTTTCAGTTCTTTATTTGTTAATAAAGTTTGAAATATCCAATTAATTTCGTTCCACTTCATGATTGTGTCCCACTTGTTGTTGATTCTTCACAAAAAATTACAGTTTCATATCTTTATGTTTGAAGCCTGAAATGTGGCAAAAGGTTGAAAAGTTCAAGGGGGCCGAATACTTTCGCAAGGCACTGTACATATGAGAAACAGTCTTTTGTTGGTCCCCATAAGGAGAAAGTCGATTTCTGGCGTAGGGTTTAGGTTTAGGGCCGAGGTTACAATTGGGTTTAGGGTTAGAATTTATGTTACTTTCAGATTCATTTCATTGTGGGTTAAGTTTAGGCATTGGGGAGTTTAAGTTTAGGCATGGGTTAAGGTTCGCAAACATGGATTTTTAAGTTTTCTGGTATCCACAAGGTTAGCTGTACACGTGTGTCTGCATGCGTGCGTGCATGCGTGTGTGTGTGAGTGCGTGTGTGTTTCTGTGCAATTTCCCTGAACCCTGTGAACTGAGGATGACAGTCTTCGAGTCTCCTGTCGAGTAGCGTAAAATTTTCGGAGTGTTTTTCTCGTGCATTTCTTTATGAATTTATGTGTGTTTGTATTATGTGTGTGCCTGCGTCTGTCTGTGTAGAACATTATTGTTGTGTATGTGTCCTTGCACAATTATATTAGTAATTATATTATTTAAAATGTAATTAGTGTAATTTCTCTGTCATTAGTTAAATATCTCGGTCTTTAGATTAATGTGTTATTAATGTAATAGCTCTTCCATTAGCATAATTTATCTGTCATTACAGTAATATATCTATCAGTATGGTAGTATCTCTGTCATATCTGTCATTGGGGTAATAGATCTGTAATATATATTTAATATATTATTGTAATGACAGAGATATTTCCCTGATGACAGATATATTACCCTAATGACATATATATTAACCTAATGACAGAGCTTGTATTACCCTAATGTAGCAGCAGTATATAGTCATCATAAAAACATTTGGGAAGAAAACAGGCATCAGTGCAAGAGCTATTTTCTTGGTTAACTACAAGATGAGAAAGGTTTATCGACTGTTCACTCATTATTGAGCTTAATTAACCATGGTTGTTGTCAACATCTTGGGGATAGATTACTTACTGTACGTGTTCCTGTGTTCTGATCCGCACTGAAAATGTTGTTGTGTATTTTGCATTTTTTGCAAAAGATTAATTACTATCTAAAGTCGCTGTGTTGCTACAGGCACTTCCTAGGATCACTGGATGGTAAGGTCTGTTTCTCAAATGGCTTATTTAGTTACTTAAATTTCCTATACTTGTGATGGACTGTGAAGGGTCAGGACTTGGACAATACTAAGACATTTAAAAGTGTTAATTAATATGTTTTATTTATTAAAATCTACTATTCGTCCAAATGCATTGACACTTAGGACTCCATAATATACTGTAGGTTTTTTAGCAAGTATATCATTGTGCTCAATCCAAAAAAAGGAAATGTTTAATGTTATTCCTTGTGTTGTCTTCATTCATTCTGATAACATTTTATTTTGCTTAAAAAACTGTCAGTACGGCTTAAATCCCTCTTTGGGGGAATCGCTCTTTCAGGGCCCCCAGTAGAGTGAGGGATGGCACGTTAAATGTAACTCATTGATTTTACTTAGATTGTCATTTATAAAATTGTGTTATACTCTTACAAAACAGTAGGAAATTAAAGAAACATTAGCTATTTTATCAAATCCTATTTAAAAAACAACTTTTAAGTATGCTTCTCTGTATTTTTTTATCACTATAAGCTCATCTTTCTGACACGGTTTAATCAGAGATAGTGCGTTTGCTCTGAGCTGCTCTATAAAGGGACTCGACATTCTTGGTTGACATTTTTTTAAATAAGTAATTAGGTCATATTAAACAAATAATCAATTTTCCACCCTCTGACTTCACACTCAGACTTTCTCATTACTATATATATATATATATATATATATATATTTATAATGTTCACCCACTGACAGAGAAGAGACAGAATAACAAAAAACATCCTGAAATATGCATTTACATTTTTTTTATTGTTTGCATTACAATGAGTGGAATAAGTGTTTGACCCCTTTGCAAAACATGACTTAGTAATTGTTAGAAATCACAGAGGTCAGACATTTCTTGTAGTTGGCCACCAGGTTTGCACAAACACACGTACTGTATCTTTGATATGGTGAAGTTGTCCTGGCCCACTTAGCAGAAAACCACCCCCAAAGCATAATGTTTCCACCTCCATGTTTGACGGTGGGGATGGTGTTCTTGGGGTCTTAGGCAGCATTCCTCCTCCTCCAAACAGTGAGTTGTGTTGATGTCAAAAAGCAAATTTTTCGTCTCACCTGACCACAACACTTTCATCCAGTTCTCCTCAGTATCATTCAGATGTTCATTGGCAAACATCAGACGGGCCTGTACATGTGCTTTCTTGAGCAAGGGGACCTTGCAGGCGCTGCAGGATTTCAATCCTTCACGCCATAGTGTGTTACAAGTAGTTTTTTTGGTGACTATGGTCCCAGCTGCCTTGAGATCATCGACAAGATGTAGTGTAGTTCTGGGCTGATTTCTCACTGTTCTCATGATCATTTCAACTCTACGAGCTGAGAACTTTCATGTAGCACCCAGACCGAGGCAGATCGACAGTTATGTTGTGTTTCTTCAAATTCAAAACTGTTGTCACCTTCTTACCAAGCTGCTTGGTGATGATCTTGTAGACAATTCCAGCCTTGTAGGTAAACCATCTTGTCCCTGACATCCTTGGACAGCTCTTTGGTGTTGGCCATGGTGGAGAGTTTGGACTATGATTGATTGCTTGCCTCTGTGGACAGATGTCATTTTTACATGTATCAAGCTGAGATTAGGTGCACTCCCAAAGGGAGTGTATAGGTGTCTCTTATATACCTGTATAACAGACACATGTGAGCCAGAAATCTTGCTGATTGAGAGGGGATCAAATACTTATTTCACTCACTGTAATGCAAATCAATTAATAACTTGTTCGAAATGCGTTTTTCTGGATTTTCTTGTTACATATGTATATAAAACTACACATATATAACCACTCAGCTTGTTCCACAAATGTTTATTGGGATTTAATTTAAATACTGGGGTGCTTACTTAGACTCATACTTGGGTGCCTTTTTAGATATTTTTTGGGTCACTAACCTGCTGTAGGACCCATGATCTGCAACTGGGAAACAGCTTTCTGACACTGGGCTGTACATTACGTTTCACTCCAAAATGCATCGTGCCCTGCAGAGATTGAAGACACCCAGTGTCAGAGGCAGCAAAGCAACCCCAAAACATTACTGAGCCTCCTCTGTGTTTCATGGTTAGGATGACATTATATTCCTTGAAAGCTTAATTTCTTTTCATGTAAACATGGAGTTGTTGTGATTTACCAAAAAGTTCAACATTTTTTAATCTGTCCAAGGGACCTTCTCTCAGATGTTCCTGTGGATTGTCCACATGGATTTTGTAAACTCCAGTCTTCTCTTCATTTAATCTAGCTGAATGAGTGGTTATGCGATTGAAGACACCTGTGATATTATTTTAAAGAGAAGGATTTGTTTAATTTATCACTACAATACTATTATTTCATGTAACTTCTAAAGGTTATAGTATCATCCAGGCCATTTGAATCTTTGTGGAATTCAGTTTTTTTACACAGTTTTTTTTTCTTCCAATGCATTCATGGATGACACTTTTTTCATTCCAACACTTTTCAGAGTGAAAGGTGCATTATTTGAATAAATTCAAGGGTACCATTTCTTTTGGCAACCTATGTATAACCTATGTATATTTGTATTGTGTTTCACAGTCTCTCTAAGGCGACCTGACATGATTTAGTTTCTCTCTTGTGTGTGATTGCTTCAGTTTCTTCCCTGTAGGTAGTGTTTATTTTGTTTCCCGCTCTTCATATCAGTTGATCACATCACATGACTTCATTGTCCAATAGATCTTCATCAATTGTCATCCAGCTGCATTCACTTCATATTTATTTAGGTATTTAAGTCTTGTTTTTTGCATGTTTGTATGAGGTCAGTCATTGTTCTATGTAAGGTTTGTGTGTCCTTAATATTAGCCCAACACATAGTTGGATGTGAGTTTAAATGTGTTTAACTCTGCACCACATATAGCCCTAAATATTAGCCCAACACGTAGTTGGGGGTGAGTTTAAATGTGTTTAAGTCTGCACCACATACAACTCTTAATATATTAGCCCAGCACGTAGTTGGAGGTGAGTTTAAATGTGTTTAAGTCTGCACCACATACAACTCTTAATATATTAGCCCAACACATAGTTGGATCAGTGTTTGAATTATACCGTGAGCTAAACTATTTCTATTTGTATAGATGATGTCATGTGCTCATTTGCATATTTATGACGTCATTACGCAATCATTTGCATAAAGCTTAGTGGTTGTGTCAACAAGGTAGACAGTAAGAAATATAAATCTTTGGGCAAATAATCACAAACTCACTACGGGAATTGATGTTAAATTATAATTATAACTTTGAAGTAAAAGAAAAATTTGACCAAGGGAATGCGAAATGTTCAATAAAGAATTGTCAAAGAAGGCTGGCTTGCCCAGGGCCAGGCCAACTCAGCTGCGTCTTTTTCCTTCTCTTAAAACATCCATGGTCGTGTCCCGCTGTCTCTTGTACCTACACCGGCCCCCGCACTCTGTCCCCCTCCCCTTCTACCTGCCTGCAGTGCCGCTGCACATGAGGAGAAATAGAGAGGGGAGGGGCTGCTCCTCAGTCACAGGAGAGAGAAGAATGTTTTGGCGGTCACAAGAGAGAGAAATACCTTGCGTCCCCCCCGGACAATTCTGTCTTTTCAGAAAGTCGCCAGCCCAGTTTTTCCTGAACATAATGGTGTTCAGAGATTGACTGCGCTGGGGACAACATAAGGCTTTTTTTAGAAAATGAAACCAGACGGACGAGAGGTAGTCTCCCGTTGGGAGTACCCCCGTAATTAGAACACTGATTTGGTTTACGTTTATAACATTGTGTACTGTAAATTAGAACACTGATTTGGTTTACGTTTATAACATTGTGTACTGTAAATTAGAACACTGATTTGGTTTACATTTATAACATTGTGTACTGTAAATTAGAACACTGATTTGGTTTACATTTATAACATTGTGTACTGTAAATTAGAACACTGATTTGGTTTACATTTATAACATTGTGTACTGTAAATTAGAACACTGATTTGGTTTACATTTATTACATTGTGTACTGTAAATTAGAACACTGATTTGGTTTACGTTTCTAACATTGTGTACTGTAAATTAGAACACTGATTTGGTTTACATATATAACATTGTGTACTGTAAATTAGAAC
>JACXGM010006356.1:0-32979 GCA_016801145.1 Umbra pygmaea | reverse complement strand
ATCAATGCAAATTTGTGGGCGTGTTATTTAAATTACGATGGTTTTCAACCGTCTGATTTATCAACAGCCGCTCATTCGTACGCTGGAATTGGAGTGATACGAAAGTTTTGTAAATCACACGTGAGTCTCGTCGTAAGATGATTTCTGCGCTCAAATCTACACTGGTTTCTACGCACGTTTGATAAATGAGGGCCAATGTAACTCCAAGTCAGTCACACTTATGTGAAATCACACTAACCACTCTACAACCCACACAAGTGGCTCAGGTAGTGCAGCTCATCCAGGACGGCACGTCAATGCTAGCTGTGGCAAGAAGGTTTGCTGTGTCTGTCAGCGTAGTGTCCAGAGCATGGAGGCATTACCAGGAGACGTGGAGGCTGTAGGAGGGCAACAACCTAGCAGCAGGACCACTACCTCCGCCTTTGTGCAAGGAGGAGCACTGCCATAGCCCTGCAAAATGACCTTGAGCAGACCATAAATATGCATGTGTCCACTGAAATGGTCAGAAACAGACTCCATAAGGGTGATATGAGGGCCCGACATCCACAGGTGTGGGTTGTGCTTGCAGCCCAACACCTTGCAGGACGTTTGGCATTTGCCAGAGAACACCAAGATTGGCAAAATCACCACTGGCGCCCTGTGCTCTTCACAGATGAAGGCAGGTTCACATTGAGCATGTGACAGACGTGACAGAGTCTGGAGACGCCGTGGAGAACGTTCTGCTGCCTGCAACATCCTCCAGCATGACCGATTTGGCGGTGGGTCAGTAATGGTGTGGGGTGGCATTTCTTTGGGGGGGCCGCACAGCCCTCCATGTGCTCACCAAAGGTAGCCTGACTGCCATTAGGTACAGAGATGAGATCCTCAGACCACTTGTGAGACCATATGCTGGTGCGGTTTGCCCTGGGTTCCTCCTAATGCAAGACAATGCAAGACCTCATGTGGCTGGAGTGTGTCAGCAGTTCCTGCAAGAGGAAGGCATTGATGCTATGGACTGGCCCGCCCGTTCTCCAGACCTGAATCTGATTGAGCACATCTGGGACATCATGTCTTGCTTCATCCACCAATGACACATTGCACCACAGACTGTCCAGGAGTTGGCGGATGCATTAGTCCAGGTCTGGGAGGACATCCCTCAGGAGACCATCCGCCACCTCATCAGGAGCATGCCCAGGCGTTGTAGGGAGGTCATACGGGCACGTGGAGGCCACACACTACTGAGCCTCATTTTGACTTGTTTTAAGGACATTACATCAAAGTTGGGTCAGACTGTAGTATGGATTTCCACTTTTTTTTAGTGTGACTCCATATCCAGACCTCCATGGGTTGATAAATTTGATTTCCATTGATATTTTTTGTGTGATTTTGTCGTCAGCACATCCAACTATGTAAAGACAAAAGTATTTCATATGATTAGTTCATTCATTCAAATCTAGGATGTGTTATCTTAGCGTTCCCTTTATTTTTTTGAGCAGTGTATTAATTTATATTTCAAGAATTAACTGAAAAATCTTATTGAACCCCCAGTATTTTGGCAGTTCAGATCAGTAAAATGAGGATACAGAGCTTGTGAGGGGCACCAGAAGTTGTTTTCCTAAAAGAAAAAAAAATGTAAGTTACTTTGAAACACTTTGACAGGGTGAGATCATATTGCAGTAAATTGTACTATCGGTAAACGTCTCTTTACGAAACAAAACCAAAAGGACGCCCACAAATCTTTAACGTCATGCTTGTCAGTGTAGTTCGAGAAGCCCACCTGCATTGTTTTTGTTGAGAACACTCAAACTGTCCTTTGCTTCTACATATTTGGTCTGGACAACTTTCAGTTGACCTATAGATGAGGTCAAAAACTCTGTCTCCTGTAATTCAGAAAAATAACTACATGATTCAAGGTCGATACCAGAGGGATAGTCAGTACAATAACGTCACCCATGGCCGTTAATTAAATAATGTTAATTAACTATTTGAACCCTGGACGAAACTACGTTTCTAAATAGATGTGTGACTGAGAGAATAATAAAAAAAAGGTACAGTACAGCAGAGCTAAATGTATACAAAAACAAACGCTTATTCATGTTCTTGACGTTTTGCTCTACAGGTGCTTTTTCGCGATATACACTGCAACTGATACAGCCCAACTCTATTGTAAAACTTAATATTAAGTGTGTCTGATACTAATAATACAGGAGAAGGCAGTATACTGTAGTTACCAACATAGCTTAGCTAGCAACATGGGTTAGCTACAGCAGCTAACGGATTGGAAATGTGCAGCTAGTTAATTAGCAAAGACACTACGGCTAGATGATCATAATGTGCCCTAATGATTTAACACTTTCCCTATAATAATAATAATCTCTGAAGATAACTCTATTACCTGCTCAAGTTGAGTCTTCAGTCCCTCCAACTGAGGGAGAGAAAGCTCTGTAAGATTCACAGCCATGTTAAAAACGGAGACCAATGAATGACCCTTCCCGGCACATGTACTTACTTCCGTTTACAGTAACACGCCCTTTTCGTAGCAAAGGTGCAGAATAGACCGCCCCTTCTGCGCCGGAAAATAAATGCAGTTCCTTTTAATACAATACCCTGACAACTGTATGTAGGACGTTAGTAATATAGCAGACGCTCTTATTCAGATCAATGTTTAAAAAGTGAATACACTACGAACAGTGAAAGTTTAGCAATTCTTTTTATTAATAAAATTATGTACACATTGTATTGGCATAAAACATTTTAAATTAAAAGCATTAAACACACATTTGTGTTTACATTTAGTAAGGCCACAAGCCAAAACACAAGCAAGTTAAAATCAATGTTTTGTTAGTTAGTAACCTAGACTTTAGACCCAGAATTGTACAGTATAGGCATATTGGGTTCTTGGACTAGCTATATAGCATTTAACCATCTAATGTCATTAGACCATTGCATTGCTTTACCTATTTCAGCTTGTTGACCTGGTAGATGAGTAATTCAAGCAGACTGTTCGGATGGCATGTGTGTCATCTACTTTGCTGAGAAAGCAAATTAAATATGTAACCCACCTGTTTGATAAAACACCTGCCCACCGAATCTACAACAACATGAATGTCAAGCAGCAATCTGCCTAATTCAAGTGTAAGGATTATTATACAACATAACTGTGAAACACTTAAGCCAATCAGAAAACTTTCCCACAGCCAACATGTTAATGAAAATAGGTAAAACTATGCTTGACCAAACCCATGGATGGTTAAATGCTAGTATGCATGTACAAACGTCTAGAATCATGGATATTGTTAGTTGAGGGAGGTCATCCTATCGCAGGTGAATGGGGAGTCCATAGACCACAGGTGCTGCCCCGATGAGGTGTTTAAGGTGTGTGGCCTGACGGGACGGGGCCATGTGCTCCATTAACGATGCTCCAGGGCCTGCAGACAGCCAGGACTCCAGCAAAGCCTTGGTGAAACGGTCAATGTCTCGGTCCGTTACATCCCAGAGATTCCCCAAAACCAACGGGCTGCAGGACAGAGAGAAGACAGGGGAGCTTTCAGAGGGGCAGACACACATTCTACTGCTGCTTGAATCAACTCAATCAATATGGACAAAAACATGGAGCCCAACTGCTCAAAGAGAGCGACTTTCACATAAAAGATACAAAGCAAATGGTAGGCAAGATTATGTGGGGCAATTATTAAATTCCATGTTTTAGGACAATTGTACCTTTATCTATAGTCTATTTTTAGGATCCATAAAATGTACACATTTAGGCCTATGTTATTTCTGCCACATCTTTCCAAATGAAACAAACTCACTCAAATGTTTAACAGACATTCCATTGTGTTGCATAACAGCACACACACGGGCGCGTCTTACCACCCAGCCATGAGGTAGTTGAGGATGATGCCGGAGCCCTCCAGTTCCCCCCGTACAGCCAGAGCCGCACTGCTGCAGCCAAACAAGAGGGCGGCCGCTCTCAACTCCTGCTTCAGGATCCTCTGTCCATCCAGGAAACGCGCCCCCACCCCATGACCCACGTAACTATGGACACAGGGAGAGTCATGTGAGTCAGACGCTTCAGACATTTTCCAGGATTTCTTGTGTGATTTTGGTATTCTTATTGTATTTTCTTTCAATAGACAATATGCAATGCTCTTCAGTTTAAACACAGGCAGATGTAAATACATCCACTAACACTGTACATACCTTAAAATGACAACGTTCACACTAGACAGCTGACATGAGTTACGAGGAAAGACAAGGACACTACATAGTATGATCAAACAATACAATCCATGTAATGCTAATATTGAGAGTGATGTCAGATGTTTGTTCTAGAAAGTATTTTCTCATCTGTTTGGGACACTAGTTTTAATTCAAGCTACATGTCAATAAGGCAGTCTATCGAGGGCTGAGCGTAACAATGCCTGGCTGTCATCCTCCATTACAGGACTCGCTTCTACACTCACATGTAGAGGTCTTTGGCAGTCACAGCCTCCTGCAGTTGATCCGGGTCAGGAGCCTCCCCACAAACACCACGCCAATGTGGATAACTTCGGGAGAGAGATGAAGACGAAGATGAAGGGAATCTACTAAAGGACGGATGAATGAGTGAAGTATGTGCTGCTCTCACCTGCTGAACCACTGTTTAAAGCGGCCCTCTGTGTCTCCCAGGTTGGCGTCGGGGTTGAGGACGTAGAACACCTGCTCGGGGTCCACACCTGCACTCAGGACACCCCCTGGGTCAGACTGAAGGCCAGAAGAGAGACGAGTGTCATCAGTATCCAACACATCATCGGTTTGCAGTGTCAGCTGTATTCATACTGTAGAAAGGGCACACGTGTGTGGTCTGACCTGTCTGAGAGCACAATGGCCCAGCAGGGCGGGAAGAGAAGGCATGCGGGTGACAGAGCGAGGCCTGAGGCACGACATGCTTTCCCATGGAAGCTTCTGGAGGTACTGCAGAAAAAGAAAGACTTCACCATAATACACCTCACTTTCATCAACACTTAAAGGCAATGTGTTCACATTCGGTGCGCCACTACACCTAACCCACAGTATGGTACGTACTGCGGTTTCAGGGTCACGGTGCATTTTGGGTACAGTGCAAAAATAATTGTAAACCGTTAAAGATCAGTTATTTATTTGGAAAAGCTGGGTGAATATCTACTCCTAAACACACAATATCGCTCTTGAAATTTCTGTTGCCGATTAGATTGAGCTGATAAGAACTTTGCCTTTCTTTGTTGCTCAAGTGTAGGGACCAATAAAATCTGTTTTAAGGTGAAAGGGTGCACGTCAGCCATTTTCTTTTTAACTGCCTGCCCACAACCGAACGACTATGGACAAAGTAATATTGTGAAGCCCACACCCATACCTAAATATAGAAATGCTGTAACATAGTTTCCATGTGTATTGCCCCATAGGTTACATTGTTTACTTTCCATACGAGAACTGTTTCCAGACAAGTAGAGGAAAGTTTGTTTCATGAAATGTGCATGTCATGTTATCCTTATTTCTTTCTAAATATGTCTGAGTTTAATAATAACAAGCAATACTCTGATGTTAAGCAATACAAGAGAGTGTAGTTTTGTTTACAGACAAAGCTGTAGGATTTTTTCATGTTGACTCATCTTCACCACTTACCATTGTAGGTCTAGCTGTTTCAGTGTCGCTCACAAAGTTGGAGCAGTGCCAACAGTGATTTGAACGTGCACAAAAGCACCAAATAGAGATTTTCAGAACAATTAGATATGAATATGTGTTCTGTTGGAGCCCTAGTTCACATCATGCAAGACTCGCCACCTAGTCCAGTGTAGCTCACATGGTAAGAGCATGGTGCTTGTAACCAGAGGGTTTTGGGTTCGATCCCCACAGGGGGCCCAGTATGAAAATTGTCAACACTCATTTCCATAATTTGAGAGATTTCTTTTGATATGAAAGGTAATATCCTCTAAACAAGACAGTCTCTGCTACCTTGTCCAAGATTAGCACCACGTGTCCTTCTGGGTCGGGCCGCTCTGCCAGGGCAGAGACGGACGTCTGCAGGAGATTTAAACACTCCTTTCCTCGCTGCGCACACACTCCGTGTGCAAAGCAGTGCAGCTGGGCCTGGGACAGCAGAGGAGAGGCCGACAGCACAGCCTGCAACACAACGAGTTCAAAGATCCGGCTTTTCTTAGCAATGGTTTTGTAAAAAGGGCTTAAAGATACATAATGTGGTAGGCTGGAAGCACCTTCAACATCTCTTCTGAGGTTTGGGCCCCCAAGAGAGTGAGGGCCTTCTGGAGGTGTTTAGCCTGCACAGGCAGCTCAGGATCAGAGGTCAAGGGGAGGAGTAGCCCCTGCCAGCAACCGAGCAACCCTCCCATCTCCTCCAGCAGCCTCTGGGGAAACAAAAAGACGAGGGATGATTAGTTAGAGGACTTTAAAGTTCATAGCCTTTAGGGATGGCCGTGGTTAATTAGATATCCGAATACTTTTCAGAATATACACAGATGAGTGGAGGTTTTTATCCAAATAATCATGTCATAAAATTTTCTGACAAATTTTATTTCTGCTGAAAAAGAACTGTGACCAGTTTGATTATTTTATCGAACTCAAAAAGTTTGTGAATTGGTGCGATGATAACCACCTTGTTTTAAACGTTTCCAAGACTAAAAAGATTGTTTTTGACACTCTGGGAGTCGGTGACCACAGGTCTGTGCACATCGGCACACTGCAGTTTGCTGTGTAACATGTCTCATTGATCACCGTGAGTTTTAAACCTGCTACTTTTGTTTCTGTCTCGTTTCGAAGACGTTACGGATAATGTAACGCAGAATGTTAACTTTCTCTTCATCATGTTTAATAAATCGATTTTGAACATGAACAACCAAGACTGGTAAGTGCCTGTAATCAATAATTGGTTGATTATTACGTTGTTACTTTAGCAAAGTCAGCATCTGCTGTCAGTGGTTACATCCTCTCTGAATATGTAAAAAAACATCTCGCTTTGCTGTCCCAATAACCACAGCAGACAGCATTAGTTTCCACCCAAACCCAGACGTGTCTCAGTGTTACCTCCATGCGTGCGTCCAGGGCCCGCCTCCCCTCCCACCACTTCTGCTTCTCAGACACGCAGCTCACGGCCTTCTGCTCCTTCTGAACACTGTCCATCTCCTGAACCAGCCAGCTGATGGAGTGCTGGCAATACACAGGACAACACTCAGGATTACACACGGCAGACCGTTGTGTGGCCACTAGGAACCACCGCTGACATTTAGAGAAGCGAGATTAAAGGAGAACAGAGCTCTGGGTCCTACCTCGTGTTGGGCGGTCGGGATGCGGACAGTAACAGGAGCGGAGTCGTTTTCCAGCCTGGTCAGTAGGACTGTGTCCCCCATGGCCCCGGGGGTTACCCCCAGCACAGACAGCACACACACAGTCAGCCCTGCAGGGGAGGGACTGTAAGTCGCCACTAAAAAACACCACTCAAATCCAATGCTTGTCTAGATCTGCTCCACAATGACACAACGGGTTTGGGTCACTTCCATTTCATCTAACAGGAGGAAGTTCAAAACAATAATATGCAGTTTGACACGTCATAAAATTTACAATACATATGCTGACTTTTCCCTTTCAACACCTGAAAACTACATATGAAAGAATGCTCCAGGGTTACCGGCAGGAAGGTCTTGTATCTGTGTGATGAACTGATGGCAGTGATGCTCTGGGAACACGGAGGCCTCAGCTGTAGGGAATGAGAAGATGTTCTCCAGCTGGCACAGTCTCTGTTCTACAGGGTTCCCTGTCTGGCCAGAAGGCTCGTCTAGACTCAGAGAACCCAATCTGTCAGCCAGCTCGGATGAACTTTTCTTCAGCTTCCTAGAGGGACACAGCAGGAAATGTCTTATGGGAGAATACAGGAGCCAGGATCAATGTTTGTGTTAATGGGACAAGTACGGTGTCTACAGTAAATTACCATAACATACCAAATCGGCAGGACTGGTTTCACAACATTTATTCACCAGAAATCTTAAGATGGAAATGGTGCGCTCTCCTTCTCCTTAACTACACTAAAACACTGAATTATCTCTCTGCAAATGATAATTTACATAGGCAAGTAAAATCCCTTGGTCACTTCCTCATTGCTACTATTGTGTAATCAGTGTGCCATATAAATCCACATACACCCACACTTTAAAATACAAAACTTTTAAAAATAGTTTTGTAAGTTGGTTAAACAAAAGTGAATGTGCAAAAGGGGGAGAGATGGCTTGAATTGAACTGGTGTTGCTGTAATTCAGCAAAATGACACAAGGTAGTAGCAAATGGAGGCCATCTCCTTGGATATAACAATGTGGGGGAGTTTTTAGAACAGGGCTACAATATTAATAACATTTAAATGATAGGCCATTTACTCATGACAACCCCTTTCAAATCAGTTTAAACCTTTTGGGAGTCACCCCCTGGGTGGGGAAGGAGTGTTCAAACTGGATTGAGTACAGATGACTTACTTGAGGCGATTGGCCAAGTGTCGTGACATGTGGTGACGGGTGGTGACACCCATGGATTGGGCGTGGAGCATCGCTGTGGTGACGGGATCGGTTTGACCCAGCGACAGGGCCAGAAGGCCACAGAGGCGGGGGTAGAGGTTGGGGGGTGGGAAATGCTGCAGGGCCAACCAGGCAGAGCGAAGCAAGGAGCAAACTGCCTCCAGGGAGAGACCATCTAGAGCCCAGAGAGGAAGGGTCAGACAGTGCTTCTATACACCAGTGGTTCCCAAAATGTTCAGTTACTGTACTACCAACTGAATTCGCTTTGTCTGGACTGATGAAATACACTCTGGTGTTCATTATAGCAGTACATCTGTGTGTGCTGTCACAGGTTAAGTACCCCCTGTGGATAGACCAAGTTCCCCCTGGGGGCCCCGTACCCCTGGTTGGGAACCACTTCTACATGTTTGTTAGCACTGTTGTTGGGTAATGCTGCTAGCCTCACCTGGGCCTGTGGAAGTCTGGGGGAGGTGGACAGGACCCTGCAGGGACCCTCCTGGCCCCACAGTCCTTAGCGCAGACACACAGTCTCGCTCTCTATCACCACAGAGGTCCCTCCTCAGGACCTCAAAATCTGCATCGTGGCCATCCCCCAACATGCCTTTAGGGAGAGATCAATCAAGTTACAGTTAGGAATTTGTGATTTTGTTTATTCCTAAATTAAGTCAACACCCCGTTTGTTGGAGCCTAATATGAGCAGCTTATGTTTAGGCTGTGCTGTGGTCAGTGGCAACAGGAACCTTCACTTACTGGCTGCATCGTTCTCCTCAGTCTCTGTGTCTGACATCCTCAGCTGCTCGATACTGGAGTCCAGTTTAAACATGTCCATCTCTTCTTCTATGGTCCTCATCCTCTCTGGCTCCTCACTGTTCCCTGCCGCCCCCGCCGCCCGTCTCTTGGGTCTGCCTCTCCGGGCGGGGGCAGGTTGCTCATCCTCAGATGAGGGGCATGATTGGGGGACGGCTGTGGAGTTCTTCCTGCCCCTCTTTGGTGGGTCCGTCCTCGTGTGGGTGTCGGTGTCTGGGGTCGGTTTGGAGGCACGGGATGACCTGGTTGAGGCGGTGAGCTTTTTAGAGAGGGCTGGTTTCTCTTTGAGCTCCGCTTTGGGGTTGGATTCTGGTTCACTCTCATCACTGAACTCCACCTATACCAGGAGACAAGCATGAACACCAGGCTGCACCGTCTGGACAACAGGTACACACATGCAACAATGATTGACAGATCATCCTACCATTCATTCATAAGTGATAAAATTGCTGGCCAACACAGACTGGTCAACTGGAAAGAGAATATAGTTCCATTGCTATGGCTCAATATCTACAAATGGTACCTTTGACAATGCCATTTAGAGATGCTGATCACTGAAACGTTACTTCTACCTGTGAATATGAGCTTAACTTAGTACCACAAGTTGAAGGAAATGATGTGCATCATTCTCTGTGCTAACATACTGTAGAATGTAGGTTTATCCCTTATAGAAGTAAGCTTCCTCAGGTATTCCCAGCTTGGTGTCAGGGGGCGAATTCATAGGATATATAATGTTACATTAGGGGACATTATGAAAGCTTCCACAGCTGTAAAATATATGATGTATATGGGAACTGGTTGGCCAGTGGTGAGCGCAGGTCTAGTTAGAGAAGAGTTTTGGTAAGGAGTTAATATCCGACCTTCACACGGTGGGCGGGGTTCAAATCTGTTCATGATTCATCTGTTTTTGTAATCTTAACCATTAGCAATGTAATGCCTAACCTTAACCCAAACCCTAACCTTACAGGTAATTTGTAACATATGTTTGTGTTAAATTGTCAGAAATTAGATATAGTTTCAGAAGTATTCATAATATGAATCTAGAAATATGTACATACGCTTTACAAATTAGTAACATTAAAGTTGAAGTCAGAAGTTTACATAATGTACACTGAAGACAATACTAAATTGTTAACCACTCCGCAGATGCCAAAACAATAGTTTTTAAAATGACAAGTCATTTAGGACATTTACTTCTAGCATGACAAGATATGTTTCCAACAATTGTTTACAGACAGATTATTCCATCTTCTGATAAGCAAATTGACATTACGGTAATTGACATAATTTGAGTAAATTGGAGGTTCCCCTAAATACATTTCAAGGCCCATCTTCAATCTCAGTGCCTCTTTGCTTGACGTCATGGAAGTTAAAATCAAAGTTTCAGTTTGTTAGACCTCCACATGTCTGGTTCATCCTTAGGAACAATTTCTAAATGCCTGAAGGTACGACGTTCATCTGTACAAACAACAGTAAGCAAGTATAAACACCACAGACCTACGCAGCCATCATTCCGCTCAGGTAAAGAGACGCATTCTGTCTCAGAGATGAACGTACTGTGGTGCGTAAAGTGCAAATCAATCCCAGAACAAGAGACATGAAGATACTGGAGGAAAACAGTACAAAAGTTTATCAGTAAAATTTGTACTATATCAACATAAACTGAAAGGCCGCTCATCAAAGAAGAAGCCACTGCTCCAAAACTGCCAGGCAAAAGCCAGACTAGGTTTACAACCTAGGTCAAAACTCTTACTTTTTAATAATACTCTGATCTGACAACAGAAAAATTAAACTCTTTGGAGGAAGGGGTTGGCTTTCAAGCTGAAGAACATCATCCCAACCATGAAGCATGGGATGGCAGCATAATGTTGTGAGGGCACGTTGCTGCCAGAGACCGGTGCACTTCACAAAATAGATGACATCATGAGGAAGGAGAATTATGTGGATATATTGAAGCAACATCAAGAAATTAGTCAGGAAGCGGCCATCACAAAGCCCTGAACTTAATCCTAATGAAAATGTGTGGGCAGAACTGAAAAAGCATTTGCGAGCAAGGGGGTCTACCAACCTGACTCAGTTACACCAGTTCTGTCAGAAGGATTGGGCCAAAATTCACTTTTGCCTTTTAAAATGTTTGACCCAAGTTAAACAATTTAAAAGGCAATGCTGCCAAACACTAATTGAGTGCATGTACAACTCTGACCCACTGGGAATTTGATGAAAGTAATAACAGCTGACAAATTATTCTCTGCCATTATTCTGACATTTCACATTCAAAAATTAAAGTGGTGATCATAACTGAACTACGACAGGGAAACTATTAGAATTGAATGTCAGGAATTGTGAACAAATGAGTATAAATGTCTTTTGCTAAGGTACGTAAACTTCTGACTTACATCTTGGTGATGCATTGTAATATAACCCTATGTAAAATATGAAATCTGACGTCATAGATGAATGTATTAATGGATGTGTCCCGTGAGAACAGCATGGTATTGCAGTCAGTCCCCTATGAGTACCTTAAAGCGAGACTTCTTGGTGCGTCTGGGGGCTGCAGGTACAGGCTGGGCTTTTTCCTGCGCTGGTGACAGCTCCTCATACACCAGAAAGGGCAGGCTAGGGGCCAACTTGGCTGCTCCTCTCCTAGCAGAGGTTGGGGCTTTGACCCTGTGGACGGGGGTGCAGGCCACTGTGGGCACCTCTGTGTTGAAGTCAAAAGAGCTGAGATGTCCAGCAGATGACTTCGCCAGCGACATTGTCTGCACTACAGGGGTTTTCGGGGCCAGCGTCATCTGGCCCTTGGTGGAGGAACTCAGTTTGATTTTAGGGACGGGGTCTTTAGTCTTCTTGAGTGCTTTAGGAGCAGTGACCACGGCTGTTGGAGGCTGGAGTGGTCTGGGCTTTCGGTCAATGTCCACAGCTCCCTTTGGTGGAAGTTTCCAGGCCCAGGCTGAGGAGAAGAGCTCCTCAGGGGGGTGTCCTCTCTGGGCAGCCAGTGCCAGACAGGAGGCAAGCGCTTTAGCCCCTAGCAACGCTGCCTTCAGGGGAACCAGCTCCGGGGAGGGCTTGGAGGCCACGAATGCTAGACCTAGCTCCAGGATTTTCCAGGTACTTGCAGACTTCCCCAGCTTCAGCTCCAGACCTGACAGGGCCATGCGGAGGTACACCCGTGCCACCAAGTCCTGGAACATACAGGGTTTGGGCGGGAGGTTCTTAAGGGGGAACAGCTCTTCCAGCACGGCCGCCATCTTGTTAGTGATTCTCTTGCAGCGTGACAGGGCAGCCATCTGGAGGCTCCGGCTGGCTTGGGCCTCGGTGGACCGTAACTGGAAGGACAGGTCAGCCTTTGTGGCGGCCCAGCGAGCAGTTACCCGCCCCAGGCTGGGCTCGCAGCAGCAGGGACAGGGGCAGGCAGCCCCGTGGCTCAGAGAGGACAGCCAGCGCTGGGGCCGGGATTGGAGGGGAGGGGAGCTGGCCTGGTCTCGCTCTATGGGCTGCTTGGGGAACCAGCAGGTGCTCAGGAAGGCTTTACTGTCCTCCTCACCACTGAGGGGAGACCCCTGCTTCCGAGCCGGGCGGCCTTTCCTTGGCTTGATCTTCACCTCAGCCTTCTGCGCGCCTGGAATGAAGTCTAAAGGGGGACCAGACTGGGGTTGACTAAGATTGTTACAGGGAACACAGGAAGACCAAAATGCTCTGAGCTACATGTACAAGTCATATACAGTCGTTGGGATAGGCAGTTACAGTTGACTTACCGGTGCAAAGTTCCAGAAGGTTCCTGACTTTATCCAGGTCAAAGCTACACTCGTCCATCTCTCCCCTCAACAGCTCCAACTCAGCCTTCACCACCAACAGCTCAGCACAACTAAAAACACAAAGAATCACAAAGTAACACACTTTAAACAGCCGCATGCGGGGACAACAGGCAGAAGCTGTAATGCTGAAACATAAAGGACTTACTGGCTGAGGGTTTGCAGCTTGGTGGCCAGTTTGAGGGCTTCCAGACACTGGAGTTTGGCCTCATGGACCGCTCCACTGCTGCTCCGTATCAACACCATCCTCAGGGAACAGCCCAGCAACTCTGACAGCAACTGCCACTTCAACATCAGGTTATCACCTGGGAGGGGGCGGATGTCAAAGGTGACGCACTGAGCTTCAAATGGTTGGCTAAGGTGGGCGTATGTTTATTAAAAACAAATGGAGGACGAAACGATCAGTTTTACACTGGCAAAGGTTTATCGTTATGTCTTAACATGATCCACATGTGTAATTAATCTGCCAACCTTTGCAAAATGATGCAAATAAAAAAGGTACAGCGCTGGAAAAGTTAACTAAACACTGCAAAGTCAGTGTGTGTCTTGTTTTACTATTGATAGGAATGTGTGTGTAAAATGAAAATGTTTGTTTTCTATTCCATAAAATAACAACATTCCACCAAATTCCAAATAAAAACATTTTCATTCACAACATTAATTTGCTGAAAATGACAACTTGTCAAAATAACAAAAAAATGCAGTGTTGCCAGGCCTTGCATAACAAAGAAAATAATTTCACATTCATTTGAGAAAAACACACTACTAATGTGTGTTCAATTACAAAAAATTCAGAAATGAATATTTGTTGGAATAATAAAAATAACAATAATAACAACAGGCTTTCATGCATCTTGGCATGCTCTCCAGTCTTTCACATTGATGTTGGCTGACTTGATTCCACTCCTGGTGCACAAAAATTCAAGCAGCTCAGCTTTGTTTGATGAACTGTGACCATCCATTATCCTCTTGATCAAATTCCAGAGGTTCTTAATGGAGTTGATTTAAACCTGCACTATGTAACTTTTTCAAAAAGTAC
Organism: Umbra pygmaea; assembly: GCA_016801145.1. NCBI lineage: Eukaryota > Metazoa > Chordata > Actinopteri > Esociformes > Umbridae > Umbra > Umbra pygmaea. The sequence continues at coordinate 18,808 of JACXGM010006356.1, read as the reverse complement.
AAAAACTATGTTTTAGGACTAGGAAACGTTAGGAACTAGCATATTTGATTTAAATACAAAATATAGACAATAGTAGAATAGCAGTGTTATTCCTGTTGCACACACACACGCACAGTAGAGTAGAAGTAGAGTAGAAGTAGAGTAGGAGTAGAGTAGAGTACCTTGGTCTATGAAGTGTGTGTCAGAGCTGCTGCAGGATCCATACAGGCCGTTCCCCACTAGAGTCACTAGCAGACTGTACAGCAGCTTCAGGCTCTCAGACAAAGCAGTGTCTTGAGTCTTCAGCCCTGAAACACACAACAACAAAGATTATGATAGCAAAGGCTGTGATAAAGATTCTAGCAGGCATCAATATTCAATATGAAGATTGTGTTTCATAAAGTCTGCATCAGCTGCACTAAGGGTGAAACTAAGAAAATATGTGGGGATCCACATGGTGTAGCGGGCTAAGTCGCTCCATTGCAGGACAGTCTAAATCATGATAGTCAGTGGTTCGAGCCTGACTATGCGTACTAACTTTTCCTAGAGCTCCAGCACAAGGTAGCGCAAATTGGCATAGCGCTACCTGGGATTTGGGTTAGATAATTCAGATCATCTATTCTGCCACATCGCTGTCCAGCGACTACTTGTGTGCAGATTGGGCGCCTGTAAATTAAATCGCAGAAGAATAGTTGAACGTAATCATCCCGTGCATGATCTGACTAAAAGGTTCTGTGTTGGTTGAGCAGTGTCAATCGAACGGCCGGATCAGCGACATGTGTTTGGATGAAGCATGTGTGCGCCCCTCGCCATTCCACAGATCTGTACAAGGAGATGCGGAGCTGCTGACAAGGCAGGATTAGTGAGAATTGGGGCGAAAAACACAAAAAGAACAAGATTGAAAGAGTGGTGGAGGGCATACCGTGCAGCGTGACGCGCTGGCGTAGGTCTGGTGGCAGTGTGGCGGTGTCCAGGCCCAGGTAGGCACTGCTGGTCTGTAAGGCCTGGGCACGCAGCAGATACCAGGTCTTAGACTGCCTCGGCTCACCCACCTCCTTCAGCACCTCACTGAGGTAGGGCACACCCTGAGCCACCTAGACAAGGAGACGGGCAGAGTTAAGATTCATGAACACCAAACGTCAGGGCCCTCAGAAACACGTGGCGCCAGAGTCTCTGCTACCTGTCCTTTGCTGTAGCAGAGCTGAGCCCTGAGCAGGGTGGCCAGCACAGAGAGTGGAGACTGACCCCCTGTGTTTGGGTCCAGCTTCAGACACCGCTCCGCTTCCTCCAGCTGGGCCTGAAACACACATTAATAAATGTTAAAGCACAGAGTATCTAGCAGTAACATTAACCATTTGACTCTATCCTTAATTGTGTATGTAATCAGCAGGCGGTTTACCTCGGCCCTCTCAGGGGCACCCAGCTCCAGCAGTATCCTGGCACAGTGGCACAGGGAGGAGGCGCGGCCTTGAGGGTCACCAAGGTGACCATATAGGCCAGCAGCTAACTGATAGGCCTTTAGTGCCTGCAGAGGCTAGGAGAGGAGGACAAGTGTTTAGTGAGTATGGCAGTCATATTAACTCAATAGGAAGTAAAAATTTAAGTCAGCATTGCAATTGATCAGCTTTCATCTCAGGTTGACAAAAAGATTGTCAAACATATTAAAGGGTAGAGAAGTTGCTAAACAACAAAACATTTCATAGATCATGCAATTACCCAGAATGAATACACTGCTGGCTCATGTTAACCTTAACCTAAGTGTTCAGGTAAGGATATTGTAGGAGACAAAATACTTGAAGGAAAAGAAAGGAACAGAAGGTGCATTGAAACATATTCAACTATAGCTAGTGCAGTGGCTAACTTTAGGCTTGAAAATCCATTATAGAGATAGATTACAACAGAATATGCTAAATAAATGCACCAGGTTCAGAATGTTTTTCACACATTTAAAAATGCATTTTAAAGCTATAAGGCTGACTGATATAAACAAGGAGGGTTATCAACTAACTTGAGGCACAAGTTAGTTAAAAAGGCATAATTGCCAACACAGGGAGTGAGGTTATATAGTGCCACGATTAAGGAGTCTTTGTGGATTATGAAGAGACGTCTCGCTCACAAGCACGATAGTCTACTGCACATGTGAACAGAAAGGAACGATGTGGGTATAGCTACTTGTTAGAGTTACACAACGAGCAATTACAACATATAGTTCATTCTTTGAATATTACATTATAGTCTATTTTCGTTTTATGCTCACATTGATTCGTAAAATGAGCTTGCATTGTATTACCTTAAATTCTACTAATTATTTCAGGCTGGGCTTTGGTCATATTAAAAAATGTATTGAAATATACAGTATCTGACCAAAGTGAGTACACCCCTTACATTTTTGTAATTATATGATTGTAACTTTTGTTGTGACTCTTTGGATCACTGAAATCAATCTCAGATACCTGTGATAATTAGTTTGCCAGGTGAGCCCAATTAAAGGAAAACTACTTAAGGATGTTCCACATTTTTAAGCAGACCACAGGTTTCAAGCAATATGGGAAAGAAAAAAATATCTCTGCTGTGGAAAAGCATCAAATAGTGCAATGCCTTGGACAAGGTATGAAAACATTAAATAATTGCAGTGGGCCCAGAAATACATGAAGACTAATATTCAAAAAGTCTTGTTAACTGATGAGTGCCGTGCAACCCTGGATGGTCCAGATAGATGGAGTAGTGGATGGTTAGTGGATGGCCACCATGTCCCAACAAAGCTACGACGTCAGCAAGGAGGTGGGAGAGTCTGTTTTGGGCTGGAATCATGGGAAGAGAGCTGGTAGGCCCCTTTAGGGTCTCTGAAGGTGTGAAAATGACCGTGGCAAATTATAGTTTCTGACTGACCAATTACTTCCATGGTACAAAAAGAAGAACTGTGCCTTCCGTAGAAAAAGCATGGATGACAATGCACTGTCTCATGCTGCAAAGAATTCCTCTGTGTCATTTGGCTGCTATGAGCATAAAAGGAGGGAAATTAATGGTGTGGCCCCCATTCTCCCCTGACCTCAAACCTATTGAGAACCTTTGGAGCACCCTCAAGCAAAAGGTATGAGGGTGAGAGGCAGTTCGCTTCAAAACAGCAGCTCTGGGAGGCCATTCTGACATCCTGCAAAGAAATTCAAGCTGAAACTCTACATAAACTCACGAGTTCAATGAATGCAAGTATTGTAAAGGTGATATCAAAGAAGGGGTCCTATGTTAACATGAAACTTGCCTTGTTAAGATGTGATTGATTGAAATAGCTTATTCAGTCAATATGATCTCCTAATTCTGCAAATTCAACAAATTACCATTTTCAGTTCTTTACAACCTATAAAATGTTTTCAAACTCTGTTGTACATGATATCTTGGAACAGTGCATTTTGTTTTTATTTTTGAAAAAATACTGTTGCGTGGTTTCTTCAATGCAATTCAACTTACACTCTAACGGTTGGTGTCTTGAAAATTATACTGACTGTCATTTGCATTGACTATTTAGGAAAATCAGTGTAAAATATGATTTGCATAATAATTTGGAATGTGGTGTATAGCTCCAGAACTACAGTACATTACCCTCCAGAACTACAGTACCTTGCCCATGAGTTTGTAGAGCACAGCACAGAGGGAGATGGATGTGCAGATCTGTTTGGGGTTTTTCACACAGGGCAGACCTTTCCCCTGCAGTAGGGAGATCCACTGCCCCAGTGCCTTGTCCAGAGGCTGGCTCAACTCTGGGAACACAGAGCCACACAGTAAAAAAAACACAAATTACATAAAGTGGACTGTAACACATTGCACTTGGTGATTGACACTGCAAGCTGTATTTGCCCATTCCTGCCACGATAAAGCCTAACAGAAAGTCCAATCTAATGGAGGCCTCCTGGATGAGGTGGACGTGGAAAAGGGGCCTTACTGCTCTCAGCAGCCAGGTTGAAACGCAGGCCCTCGTACACCAGGTGGCTTTCTTGCTGCTTCTGTCGGTCCTCATAGTCCAGGTCGTTGGTCTCCGCTGAGCGAGACATGTCCCCTGCCTGCTCTTGAACCTTCTGGAGCCTCTTGTCCTTCTCTATGGCCTGGTCACAGGAATGTAGTCAATAAGGAAATGACTCAAACAGATACATGTGGGATCCATTTTGAACCGTTAACAAAAGCTATACGTTGCAGATTCTAATATTAAGGCGATTCTTCAGGTTTTCTTGACATTTATGCAGTTTTCATCCTTAACCAGTCAGACAAACATGGATACTATGTATGACTCTTTGCAGATTTCATCAAGTTGTTGCAATTCAAATGTAGCATGAAGCATTAGGGGTCTTTGAGAACATCTTGTTTCTACTCCAAGGCATGGAAATACATTAAATCCTCCAAAGCTGTGTTGTTTGTATGACTAGAAACAAAGCTATACACAGTAATTGTTTTAGAAAGGTTCTCTTTTCTACTAGACACGACAGGAGCCTTATCAATTTCCTCACTCGCTAAAATATTTATGTTCTGCCTGCACCCTATTCACACGAGACTTTATGCAGTTCCTGCGAGATGTTGTGTAGTACTGCAGAAAGATAGTCCAGGCAGAACACAGTTAAATGCTCCAACACTCCCAACAAACACGCTCATCTTCATGCTACATTCAACTTATAATAACTTGCAATAGATTTGTCAAAGATTCAGGGAGACTCATACAAATGGAAACCACGTGTTGGTCTGAATCTGGGTTAGTACAACGCCTCCCTATTAAGGAAGTGAAATGGAGGATTCCCTCATTAGGAGAACTAGGTTGTGGGCAGCCACCTCCTGCAGGTTCTTCTCCAGGTTGCAGATGTACAGCCAGAGGAAGGCCTGGGCTTGGTCCTCCTTCAGCTGCTCAGCGTTCTCCTCAGTCTCTGGTTCCTCCTCCAACAGTCTCAGAGACTCAAGGATGAAGTCAACTGCTGAGCTACAACACAACAAAAACAGCTGCTGGTTGGAAAATTCCTCCCCTAAGGTCAATAATTCATAGAACAACCAGAAAATACAACTGCAAGCCTTTTTGTACTTTATATATACACCTTTACCACATCTTTCTCCCCAACTTAGTAATATCCTATTAGATTTTTTGGCCCTGCTTCATCGATCCAACTGGATGATTCACCAATTAAAATAATTAAAAAAAGAACAAAGAAAACACTTGCTCGCTATGTGCACTGGTACATTTGTGGCACAATCTACAATGAACAAATTGAGCTAACTCAAATACTTTAATGATTTTTTTGTATGTAGTCTGTTTTTGTGATTTTTCCCCAATTTGTTCTCTCCTCCCGATTGTTCTTGTCCAATATCTCATTGACCCTGCCTTGTCGGCAGCACCGCAACTCCCTGGACAGATGCTGGATGGTGAGAGGCGCTCAATTTTATTCATTGTGATTTCCTCATCATCATCACATTGTATACACTCACCTAAAGGATTATTAGGAACACCATACTAATACTGTGTTCGACCCCCCTTCATCTTCAAAACTGCCTTCATTCTATGTGGCATTGATTCAACAAGGTGCTGAAAGTGGGATGCACATCCAGGGCACAAAGCTCCCGTTCCACCACATCCCAAAGATGCTCTATTGGGTTGAGATCTGGTGACTGTGGGGACCACAGTTTTAGTACAGTGAACTCAATGTCATGTTCAAGAAACCAATTTGAAATTATTCAAGCTTTGTGACATGGTGCATTATCCTGCTGGAAGTAGCCGTCAGAGGATGGGTACATGGTGGCCATAAAGGGATGGACATGGTCAGAAACAATGCTCAGGTAGGCAGTGGCATTTAAACGATACCCAATTGGATCTAAGGGGCCTAAAGTATGCCAAGAAAACATCCAAACCATTACACCACCACCACCACCACCAGCCTGCACAGTGGTAACAAGGCATGATGGATCCATGTTCTTATTTTGTTTACGCCAAATTCTGACTCTATTCTGTTGTAGCCCATCCGCCTCAAGGTTGTACGTGTTGTGGCTTCACAAATGCTTTGCTGCATACCTCGGTTGTAACGAGTGGTTATTTCAGTCAAAATTGCCCATCTATCAGCTTGAAGCAGTCGGCCCATTCTCCTCTGACCTCTACCATCAACAAGGCATTTTCACCCACAGGACTGCCACATACTGGATGTTTTTCCCTTTTCACACCATACTTTGTAAACCCTAGAAATGAATGTGCGTAAAAATCCCAGCAACTGAGCAGATTGTGAAATACTCAGACCTGCCCATCTGGCAAACAACCATGCCACACTCAAAATTGCTTAAACCACCTTTCTTTCCCATTCTGACATTGTTTGGAGTTCAAGAGATTGTCTTGACCAGGACCACACCCCTAAATGGATTGAAGCAACTGCCATGTGATTGGTTGAGTAAATCATTGCATTAAGGAGAAATTGAACGGGTGTTCCTAATAATCCTTTAGGTGAGTGTATATTTACATGTTTTCACAAGGCTCCGCTGAAAGAGATCAAGTCTCAGTCTTCTTTTAAAAATTCCACCACGTCGCAAATCCGACCAGATTCTTTTCACACTGCTCATCCAACACGGAAGGCTTTAGTCAGATCATGCACGGGATGATTACACTCGCCAAATATACTACCTAATCTGCACACCGGAGAGCGACGTGGCAAAGTAGGTCATCCATATGATCTCAAACACCAGGCAAGGCTATGCAAATTTGCACTGCCTTGTGCTTGAGGTTTCAGGCAGTCAAAGAAGCCATAGTCAGGCTCGAACCACTGACCATCATGACATGGCTTGTTCTGCAAGGCACAATAGGCCAAGTGGATCCTCTGCAATCTTTGGTTTTTACGTTTCAGAATGGATGTAGAAATATTGCAAAACGAGTCACTCAGAGTCATACCCTCATCCAGTTTATCAAAAATTTGGGATCAGGGGCTTACGTTGTCAACTCCCATTGGATGCCTACCACTGTTATATCACCGTCAACATGGTTTTCGGGGTGTTGCCCCGGGAGTGTGTAGTTATTAAGTAATAGGGGTTCTTTATCTTAAAACTTTAATTTCCACTCTCAATATATAGTAAATAATATACCTAGGTAGGGGGGATCTGGCAGCTGATTGGCCACCTCATCATGAAATGTCAATTTTGAAAGCGTAGTAAGCTGTGGGACCAATATACATCAGTGTATCCTAGTAAAAACCCTGTCTGGAAAACAGATTTATTTAATCCATGGTTTCTGCAACGCATTAAGGCCAAAGTTGATCAAATGGATTGATAAATTCATGAAACTGTATTAGACTATTATAGAACAACTACTTTGAAGTAGGCTATATCAACCTCCAAAGGACCTTTTCGTGTTTTAATAAAAGTTTCAAATACAATAACAAACAGTTCAGGCTGTGCAGTGTGTATTTTTTACATTTCCTATGTATTTTTGTAACTACTGAGGTTATTAGATAACAAAGTTATTTAAGTGGATCTGCTTGCCTCAGCAAAGCTTGCGCTGACAAGAAAAATAGACTTGAAGCGTAAAATTACACTGTTTTAAGCGAGCATCGCTTTGCACAACGGCATGCTGCATCTGGCTGTGTAGCACGTCTTATTGATCACCATGAGTTCACAACCTGCGACTTGTTTCGGTCTCGTTTCAGAGATGTGTCCAGTTTGGTCCTAAGGCTTGCGCCTGACACTAAAGACAGGCGCAGGGATTCCCCCAAGGGCATAGGGAGCGCATAAGTGAAGGAGGACACATCTATGCTGCGTCTGGCCCAGAGCAAATCTCCTACCAATCTGTTTGAAGCAGTATAAGTTACAGAGCAAACAGTGTCCCATTTCCTACCAGTCTGTCTGTTCACTGAAGTCCTGGAAGCACACCACCTGACCCATCTCACACAGATACACGGCACGCAGGTGTGTGTGCGGGCTGTCCTCGTGGCAGATGTCCAGAAGGTCACACAGGGTGTTGTAGCGCTCCTGGGTGCTGTCCCTCCCCACCTCCCTGTAGGCACGCAGCTCCTCTTCCAACAGGCAACGCATCACCCCTTCCTCAGGGAGGTCAGCCCCAAGGCCGTCACGCAGGGTCCTGACAACAACACAGACACGAATTCACACACCAAGGCTCATAAGCCTTGCAATGAAGCACAGTGATGTAGTGTTTCTACAGTGTGAAGAGGAACGCTCTGGGCTCCATTATGGGTGCACAAACCGAAGGCGTGTGTCCTCTTGCCCAGCCCGGGCTGCATCAGCCTTGGTCTTCACCCACAGGGATACAGGTTCACTCATGTTCTGCGTCAGACGCTCTCCTGGCCCCAGGGCCTGCAGCCACAGGATGACCCAGTCCAGCGCTTTCTCCAGGTGACCAGCACGCCGCAAACTCTGCACTGCTAGCATAAAGGCCCTGCTCAGCTGAAGGGGGAACGGGTTAGAATTTACATTAAAAAACCTTCCGCAAATCATTCGACATTCTATGTAAAAGTGGCCAACTGACCCTGTCTACAGGCAGAGAGGCAGGGCAGTTCTTGCGTAGCTCCTGACACAGAATTTCCACCAGGGTGAAGGCTTGGTCGTACATTCGGCGGTTATAAAGACCACACACCAAGTTACTGACCGCGATCACTGCAGATAAAAGGTTATATGCATCAAGTCAGACAGGGAAGTATGGAGGACTATTGGGAACAAGACATGCATTTCATGTCTAAGCCACAAATTCATACAACAACACACCACAAAATAACATCACACTGAGGACAAGCCTGAAAATTGAGGTACATTTTTTTAAATTCAGTTGGTGAACCTGCTTTGATGAAGATGTTGTCACTGGGTAGCTTGCGGTGTTCAGTCATCATGCGGCCAGCTGTTGCCTGGCAGTAGAGCAGTACTCTATCAAGTGTCTCTGCATCCTCCAGCTACAACAGTAAGGAATGCAATAACTGCTTTAATACACAAACTGTCAGTAGATAAGAAAATCTGCCAGGCGAAAACTATTTCCTAGGAGTTGCAGCTATTAAATTAAATTTTTTGTTTATATGTATGTTTTGTTTTTCAAAAAAAAAATCCAAGAGAAGCACATTTCAATAGATCTGAAGCTCAATTAAACCATATTAAAATATTAAATGGACACTGCCACCGGTGCCACAAGCCAAGCCACACACATTTAGCCTAGTTCATGTTAGGAGTTACTGACTGACCACAAATCTGAGACCTGCTTTCCATGACTACCTAATGGTGCAACACCAAACAGCTTTAGACACAAAAACAAATCTCATTTGAACTGAAAGGCCCCTTACCTGTAAGGCCAGCATGCTCTCATAGGTAAAAACAAAACCTTGGTACAGGCTGACGCAAAGTGCCTGCTGGAGTCGACTCTCCTTAGACTGAGAAGTCAAGTCCTGTCCAAGTGAGAAGAAGTCGCGTACAAACTGTTATTAAAACTTGACCGCAGAGAGATGAAATAATAACAATAATAATAAGCACTTATTATTGATTGATAGTAAAAAGGAACCAAAGATATTACAACTAGCAAATCAAATAAAACACAGTTATGTAATGTTTTTAATGGTGAATATTGAGTGAATGACACTAACCTTCTGTAATCTCTTCTGAATGAGTTCCTGATGCTCCTCGAGAAATGAAAACCAGGCCAGAAGCACAGCTCCGCTCAAGGCCTGCCCTGCCTCCACAGCAGACATCACCAGACTGCAGCCCTCCAGAACCACATGGGCCTCTTGCTCTCCGAGAATGCTGGGAAGAGACCTGAGGGTTCGGGCACACTCTGTCAAAGCCCTGCCATTCTCTTCTCCGGAACTCATGGAGCGGTGAATGTCCACTGCCCATCTGCCAAGCGTCAGCCCTGGACTTAAATTCTGAGGACCATTTGTGACCTTTCCCAATGATTCATCCAACAGGGCTGCAGCCATGCTCCAGAAACCTGCTTTAAACAGGAGCTTGGAGGTAATCAGCACCACATCACAGAGTACAGAAAGACAGAACCTCTCAGAGGGCTTTCCACCCCCATCCTGACCTAAACCCTCCAGCCAGGAAGACAGGAGGTAACTGTGGATCAAATGAAGGATGAACAAGGCACCGTCCTCAGTTAGAGTCCCAGAACGCTTCTCAAACTCAGACAGGGCCTCTTCCAAGTATATGGGTGTTTTTAAGCAAGAAGTGGTTGAGTTCCAGTCCCCATCTAACAGGAGAAGGAAACCCAGGGCTTGCATCTGGCAGCGGAGCCTTTCCTTTGGATCTAGTCCGGAGCCATCTTGAGCAACAGACAGTCCATTCCACAGGACAACAAAACAGCTGCGTACCAGCACTGAATAGTCTTCTGTCTGGGGGGCATACAAGGAGAGAGAAGGTACATTCAAGGAAAAAAGGCACACTCATTTGCAGAACAACATTTTTTGTTTTTCCTAACATCCAACACATTGTACCTGTGGAGCTGGAGCCAGCCTCTGGTAAAGTAGTCTTCCCAACAGGCTACATGGATGGTGCACACCCAAGGAGCAAAGTTTCTTCAGAATGTGATAGATGATTTTCTCCATATACAAGGGGGTGCTTTGCACCCCAGTCTCCCTTGAGAGGTCATACCCTTGGAGAGCAAGCTCCACCAGTTTTATGAGTCTAACAATCTGGTCCTTGTCCAGAGGCCCTACCCCTAGTTGGTGGTTGCAGGCCCTGATAACTCGGTCACAAAATAAATGGCCTTGTGGGCCAGGTCCATTCCTAATGTATGTCTGTAAAAACACAGGTCAAATTATGAAAAAATTACTTCTGACGACAGAAAACCCTGTTTTCATGTTAGTCACAACATATGTTTGGTGGATATTTACATCTAACTAAACTGTCATTGATGACACGGAACCAATTTTGGTAAACAGAACCAAGTCAACTGCAATGACTACGTTAAGGATTAAGTAGCAAACAATGTATTCAAAATCACACTTACGTTTAATTCTTCATGTAAACGACTTATCCCATTAGAACAACATGTCTGTTTGATGTATTCGTCAACCTTTAAAATCTTCATTTTTCAGATCTGCAAAAGAATTAATCGCATTTACGCATTTATTTATTTAATAGTTTGCTAGTTACGCTAATCCGTCTGCTAGATAACAAGGCAGACTAGAGTCCGGTAAACAGTTCCCAGCTCTCTGATTAGCGATAGCAAGGTAGCTACTAGTACCGCACCGGACAAGCCAGACCAGTTAAATAACTTACCATGTTCATCCGACAATTTATAGCAACTATTTTAATCATTAAACATATAGCTCAACGGACTGATCGGTGTATATATTATTATAACTCAATTTGACAATTTTAAGTCATAACATAAAACTTAACCTAAAATTCCTTATGCCAAAGATAATAAATATTCAAGACAAATCTCGCGCACTGTTTTTAAAACAAATATGTAGCCAATCAGAGAGTACGGTCTTTTTCTTCTTCTTTGGTATGGTGACGTTCAGTGAACAGAGGTTTTAGTACCAGGCCGCCACCTACTGTGCTGGAATGTGTAGTCAACCAGAACTTAGATGGCACGTTTTTTTATAACTTGAGTTTTATATTTGTTTATGATTACTAAGATCTGTTAAAAAACTTAAATCTATTGTTTTTCTCTTCCTTTGTATTTATGCTATAGTAAATTTTTGTGAAAATCATTGAAAGTAGATGTTGAATTTTGTAATTTTTGTATATTTTGGAAAATTGGTTAATAGAAAAATGACATAACATTTTTTCACTTAAAAAATATTGAAATTAATAAAATGTATTAATTTGTAATTTGTTAATAGATAACAATATTATTAATTTGTCCCCTCTTTAGAAAGCTATGGTTTTCATCTGTAATTAGCTGTCTAAGACCAAAAACTATATTTAACTGCCATGATATATTTTTATATGATAAGATATCTAAGTATGACAGTCGAAATTGCAACTTTCCATTAATTTGTCCTGTTGGCCCATATTTTTACGTACATAAAAAAATATTTTTTAGGGAAATGTCCTGGTGACATACTGAGTATCAATATTCGGAAACAGAAGACAAGGTAAGGTGTTTGCCCAAGAGGATGGATAGGGCACGTTTTTCTGAACTCAAAGGACAGGTACCAAACATAAATCTAACTTCTCCTCTAACACTTCCACTTAGATATAATCAAAGACAGACTTTAGCAAGATCAACTGAAGAGCAGCGTTGTGGTGTCTTAGAGACCAAGCGTCGGTTGTCTCTCCCTCTTATCCCTGCTGGCTCCTTCCAATCAGTGGAGAGTGGCCACATGTGTGTGGGATTGGCTGCTGATCCTCATCTCACCCGCAGGTGGAGCCACCGGGCCGGAACATATGGGTCTTCCAACACCAGGCCCCTGTGGTCCTCACAATATATATGTATGTACACTGTGTGTTGTGTTAACACTTGCTACCCGTATTCCTGGATTAAGGATTTAAATTAAATTCTCAACATACCTGTCACAGTATTCCAGGGTGGGATATGGTCCCATAGACACTGGGCTATGGAATATTATGTATTATTGTGTTTTTCATTATAGCCAGTGCATTCTACTGTTGTTTTGGGTTTACATGTATATGCATTATGTATTATGAAGTATGGCGCCCTCCCCTGTTTACCTGGAGCATTCTCAGGTCTCCTCATAGTTAATCAGGGATTTTTTGATCTAAGGAGTAATTACATGCAGCCGGTGACCATTAGTGCCTATATATTGCTCATGGGAACAAGGGATAGGCGCGGTTAATTGATTGTTCATGATTGCGTTTCATGATGGTATGTTAATGTTGGCTTGCTATCATCCAGGGATGAGATGTACATTCACTAAGTATGTAAATAATCTTTAGTTGTAGCTGGAGTTAGGCATTCTCTCTTTATATATTTAGCCTTTGCGTCTATGCCACATTAGAGCATGGGTATTTCAGGCTATATACATTATTGTGCATACTTGCTACCATATGTCCATTTACTCTGCTGTGTACTACCTTGGATCACCTATTCTTCATTAAACTACAAAATGGTGTATTCCTGCCTGGTCTCCCTTCCTCCACACCACTAACCGTAACAATACCTTAAACTCTGCACTTGCTTTCGCTTTGCTTCGCTACACTGTGGCACATATTGTATGTGTATTCATAATCCATGTTAGGATCCTCTACACATATTTTATAACAATTATATTGTAAATGTTCTAACATATTTGTAGAGTGGCAATTTATTTTGGCCTTTTACAGGATGCCACAAGCAAATTTGATTATTATAGACAAATGAATGTTCTATGTAAAAGGGTGAGGTGTAGATTATCCTATAGCAGGTATGTATATGTACAGTTGTGCTCAGAAGTTTACATGACCTGGCAGAAATTGTGAAATTTCATAATTGATTTTGAAAATATGACTGTTTATGCAAAGAATCCGACTGGTTAGTAATCATTGTCTGGCTCCTTTGTAAAACATAAATCGCCCAAATGTCCCTCATCAAAAGTTTACATGTCTTGTTACAGACACACAAGGTGAAACACAGGTTAAAAGGGCAATTAAAGATTAATTTCAAACACCGCGGTAGAGATTTTGGGGATTACGGAAGTTACAGCGGAGTTGATGCATGCCATGCTGAAACCGGCTAAACCCGGTGGTGTGTCGCAAGGAGATTAGAATATGGTGTTTCGTATATTACAATGGAACGCCAGAAGCTTGATTGCTAATGGTCAGGAACTTAAGAAGGTGGTAGATGAAATGGGATTCCGGGTGGATGTTATCTGTGTACAAGAATCGTGGTTGAGGCCGCATCTGGACTTTGTCATTCCGGGTTATAGCTCAGTTAGATGTGATAGAATTGAATTGCAAGGCGGAGGGTGTGTGTCCTTCCTCAAAGAGGATGTAGCGTATAGAAGGCTGACGGTCCCAACTGGGTATGAATGTGTAGTGCTGGAACTGTGTAGTCCCAGAGGAAATGTTAAAGTTGTTAATTTTTACAATCCGTGCTTGAAGCTATCGCCGGAAATGTTCCGGGCGATATCGGACAATGTTGGTCATCGGGAAATGTGGTGTGGGGACTTTAATGCGCACAGCTCTCTGTGGGGTAGTGCCCGAACAGATCATAATGGGGATGTGGTCGAAGACCTGCTGGAATAGAGGTCGCTTTATTGTCTTAATGATGGGAGAGGTACCAGGGTGAACGTTGTTAAGAATACAGTGTCTTGCTTAGATCTTACGTTGGTGTCGGTGGTGCTGAGTGAGTTATGTGATTGGTCCGTCATGACGGGTAGCAACATGGGGAGTGATCACTTTCCTATATTATGTACTGTGGATTACGATGTGTATGTCCAAGATGGGCATGTTTATGAGAGGTGGTGCTTTCATAAAGCGGATTGGGTAATGTCTAGGGCACGGTGCCAGGAGTTAGTGGCCAGAATGGTGGTGGAGGGTGATATAGATAGCTGTGCAGTAGCAGTGGCGTCTATGGTTCTCACGGCAACGTCTGCAAGCATACCTCGGAGTTCGGTGGCTGGGGGTAAGAAAATGGTGCCTTGGTGGAACAATGATTGCACACTGGCTATAAAGAATAGGAATCGCGCGTTCCGAATTTTGCGGAAGAGGCTGAGTGCAGAGACGCTGATAGATTACCAGAGGAAGAGGGCTGTGGCTTGGAAGGTGATCAAGTCTGCAAAGAAGACCGAATGGAGGAGCTTTTGCTCCTCCATTGGTAGGGAAATAAAACTCGGGGATGTCTGGTCAATGATTAAAAAGATGAGTGGAAAAAGGCAGTGTGCTAAAATCCCAGTGCTGACGGATGGAGAGTGTATGGCAGTCACTGATATGGAGAAGGCTAATCTGCTGGGCAAAAAGTTTGCAGATGTGCATAGTGGGTGCCATTTGGACGACCTACATGGCAAACGGAAATCGGATATGGTAGCCAAAAATGAAGGGGTAGTTAGGAAAAAAGCCAGTGAGGGTTTGGCTATGGATGTGGACATTACAATGCATGAGTTGAAAGTGGCTCTGGAGGGGAGTGGACAAGACCAGCTGTGCTATGCTATGTTTCGACACCTGCCAGATGAAGGCTTAGGTGTAGTGCTGCAGTTATTCAATAGGATTTGGAAAGAGGGGATGCTGTCTGGTAGTTGGAAGAGTGCTTTGATTCTACCTTTTAAAAAACCTGGTAAGGACCAATCTGATGCGGGTAACTATAGGCCAATAGCGTTGACGTCTCATCTGTGTAAACGGATGGAGAAGGTCATTGGTCGGCGGTTGGCATATTTTTTGGAGCAAGGAGGCCTGCTTAGCAATTGTCAAAGTGGTTTTCGTAAAGGAAGGTCGACGGTGGACGCTCTGATTAAGGTTAGCAATGAGGCTGAAAAGGCGCTGGCGATGAAGGAGGACATGGCTATTGTGTATTTTGATATTGAGAAGGCTTACGACTCTATGTGGAGGGAGGGACTGTTGATTAAAATGCATGGAGTGGGTATTGGTGGCCGGATGTTTAACTGGGTAATGGACTTTCTGACTGCTCGCACGTTTCGGGTCAAGGTAGGAGATGCGGTGTCGGTTGTTTATGGAATAGTGAACGGTATTCCGCAAGGTAGTTCTATTAGCCCAATATTGTTTAACATTATGATCAATGATATCTTTGGGTCTGTTGGGCGAGATATTGGGTCAACGCTGTATGCAGATGATGGGGCTATTTGGAAGAGGGGGAAGAATTATAAACATGTGACTATAGGTATTCAACGGGCAATAGGACAGGTCGAGCAGTGGTCGTATGATTGGGGTTTTAAGATGTCCGTCGTGAAGTCGTGCTGTATGTTTTTTACTCGGAAGAGACGGGTCATGGATGTCCGCCTCACGCTGTATGGGCAGCGGTTGGCAAGGGTACCGGAGTTTACATACCTGGGCCTGTGGTTAGATGAGAAATGTTTATGGAGAAAGCATGTGGTGCAGGTAGAAACCAAGTGTAAAAAGGTGCTGAATCTCATGAGGTCAGTTTCTGGGTTTCATTGGGGTGCTGATAAGCAATCCATGATGGATATTTATAGGGCACTAATGAGATTGTGCATAGATTATGGATGTATGGTGTATGGAGCGGCTGCCAAGAGTGTGTTGGGAAGGCTGGATGTGATGCAGTTCAGAGCTTTGAGACTAAGTATTGGTGCTATTAGGTCAACACCTACGAATGCACTACTGGTAGATGCTGGGGAATTGCCTCTGAACTTGCGCCGGGCTCAGCTGTCCCTGGCGTATTGGGTTAAGTTGAAGGGCTCTGGCCGGGAACAGCCGGCAACAACAGTTTTGGGGGAGTGCTGGGAATATTCTCTTCGGCGGACAGGTCATGGATTTGGGTGGAGCATTGAGGCAGTGGCAGAGGAATACGGGTTGAGGGGTGTTACTTATGGCCCAAATACTGTGTGGGGTGCTGTTTCTCCTTGGCTGCTTCCGGTGCCCAAAGTGGATTTACGGCTGGTGGAGGAGAAGAGAAGATGGCATGAAAGGCGGGTGGCTAATGTTGGAGTGTTGGTGACGGACTATGTAAAGGAGAATTATACTGGGTACATGCAACTGTGCACGGATGGCTCAAAAGATCCAGGGAGTGGGCGGGTAGGGACAGGAGCATATGTACCTGAGGTTGATGTGAGCATGTGCAAGAGACTTGATGATAACTTGTCCGTATTCACGGCAGAAATGGTAGCTATGATTTTAGGGTTGCAATGGATAGAAGAGGTGAGACCTGATAGGGTGGTCATCTGTTCCGACTCTACGGCGGCTCTCCAAAGTTTGAGTTCGAAAGAAACGGCCCGGGATGACTTAGTGTTGGAAATAGTTATGCTGTTGCTGGGACTGGTTAGATCTGGTATTGTGGTGCAGTTTTGTTGGGTTCCTGCCCATGATGGTGTCGAGGGGAATGAGAGGGCGGATGAACTGGCAAAAAAAGCACTGACGTTGCCTGATGGGGAAATGCTGAGGGTCCCCATGGGTAAAGGGGAAGCCAGGTCATTAATAAAGGGGGCAGTGTGGAAGAAGTGGCAAAGGATGTGGGATGAGGCGCAAAAGGGAGGCATTTGTATGGGCTGCAGAGATCTGTTGCAGTGAAATCTTTTAGGGCTAGGTGTAGACGAGAGGAAGTAGCCTTCGCTAGGTTGAGACTTGGACATACTGGGCTAAGATCTACTCTATACTTAATGGCGAGGTGCAGGTCGGATAAATGTGAGGCTTGCAATGTTCCTGAAAATGTGGAGCATGTCCTTCTGCATTGCAGTAATTATGAGACTAAGAGGCACGTGCTGCGCGACAGGATGTATGAGCTGGGAAGGGGCTGGAGCTTGGAAGGGATCATAGGTATGCACGGAGACATGTGCGGTAGTATTAGGGCTCTTTTTCGCTTTCTTAGTCTCACGGGGCTGGGGGGTAGAATATGAGGTAGTTGCGTCTCGTACTTGACCCTGTAATGGTACACACTCCGGTACAGTAGGTGGCGGTATGCACCTGAAAGTAAGGTTGTGATCCGCAATTAAACCCAGAGAAGAAGAAGAAGAATTTCAAACACCTGTGGCATTTTAATTAGCAATTAGTGTCTGTGTATAAATAGTCAATGAGTTTGTTAGCTCTCACGTGGGTTGTTGGTGGCTGCGGCGGGAAGCGTGTACAGACATCGAGAACGCGGCTTACTTCTTTGTTGACATCGGGCGAATACGAAAAGCAGAGGAAAACATAGCAGCATTTGCAGTAGTGTGTTATTGACGTTGCTGTCTCATGGAGAAGTGGTCTTTGGGGAGTCGATTTCACGCTGTGGGGAACGATCAAACAACGACAACTGTCCAGAATTGGAGTCCGGATTGGAGGCAGGTCGCACGGCTGCGCTGTGAATGAGGTTGGCATGGTGAGTAGCTCGGATGGAGGGGGGGAAGATATGCAGGAGGTTGATGAGGGGCATGGCCCAGTGGAGGGTAAGGGGCATACGTACATTAAGGTGGCTAAGAGGGGGAAGTATGAGAGGAAGCGTATTAGAGAGGTCGGTGATTCTACTTCGGGTGGGGAGGGCAGGAGAAGTGAGGAGGGGACGGGAAGGGGTAAGGGGCGAGGAGAGGCGAATGAGTTTAAGGTAATGGTGGTGTTTTCTGAGCCTACGCGGAAAATCATGCATCCGCTAGCGTTGTCTAAAGCTATTAAGGCAGAGGTTGGGCCGGTTAATGATGCGGCGTGTGTAGGGTACGGCAGCGTTCTGATTTTTGCTGTCTCTGAACAGCAGCGTGAAAAGTTACTGTCAATGACGTCCCTGAATGGGGCTGTGTTTAAGTGTCATGTCCTGGGTGGTAGGGCTAAGGTTAGGGGAGTGATTACGGGGCTGCCGCTGGATGTATCAATGGAGGAATTTCAGAGGGAAGTTACAGGGTGTAGTGTGGTGGAGGCCAGGCGTATGACTAATAAAAATGCGGGGAAAGGGGTGGAGAGCCTTACGGTGCTGATAGAGTTTGATGGTCGTCTACCCAGTAGGGTGTGGTTGGGGTGCATGAGTTTCTATGTGAGGGAGTATGTGCCGGCACCGCTGAGGTGCTTTAAGTGCCAACGTATGGGACATGTGGCTGGTGTGTGCAAGGGGCAGAGTCGTTGTGCAAAGTGTGGAGGCCCACATGAGTATGAGAAGTGTGGTGCTCAAGCCAAGCTGAGGTGCTGCAACTGCGGCGGGGAACACAGTGCAGCGTATGGGGGATGTACTGTGCAGAGAAAGGAGGCAGAGGTGCAAAGGTTTAGGATACAGAATAAGGTCTCCTATGCAGAGGCAGTGAGGAGGAGTCATGGCAGGCAGAGTGAACCTGTAGTAAGGGCCCAGGGCCAGCGT
>JACXGM010006355.1:14409-33150 GCA_016801145.1 Umbra pygmaea | reverse complement strand
AATAAATGTTACTGGAATATTTTGAGGAATGTTTCATTTACACATTACGTGTTGTCTTTCTTAACACCGTATTGCACCTCGCGTGAACTGAAAAATCGATTCCTGAGCAATCGATGACAACACATTCAGCACCTTCCCTTGGGACAGCGCCTTGTAACGTCGCACTTAAGAGGCAGCTTAAGTGCGACGTGATAAGAAGTTTCTAAGGGAGACTTCGGGGAACACACTTACGAACATAAACAACTTCTGTAAGATATATCTTTTAGAGTCTTCTTAGCGGGCTAAGAGTGAACGTTATCGGGGAACCGGGCCTAGGTTAAGAACTACTTAACGATAAGAACGTTTTGGGGAACCGGGCCCAGATTAATAATTAACATTAAATATCAGTGTAACCACTGGAAGAGTACACAATGGCTAACTTAAAAAAATTAAGTATTTTTTGGGGTGTTTTTTTGTCAAATTTTTCTCCCTTTCCTAATTCCCTCTAATCCTGCCTTGTGGGCAGCTCCGCAGCTTCTTGTACAGATCTGTGGGATGGCGAAGGGCGTACTCATGGTTCATCTAACCATTCTCATGGTTCATCCAACCACATGTCGCTCAGCTGTGGTTTTCGCACTGCGAATCCAACACGGAATCCTTTAGTCTGATCATGCACGGGATGATTACGTTCACCAACTATACTTCCATGATTGAACCCACAGGTGCCCGATCTGGACACAAGAAGTCGCTGGAGAGCCACGTGGCAGGATAGATAATCTGATTTATCGAACCCAAATCTCGAGCAACGCTATGTTAGCATCGGCCCAGGGACAGTCAGAGAACCCAGAGTCAGGCTAGAACCCGTGACTAGCTTGGCCTAGACTGTTGTGCAAAGCAGCGTCTCCACTATGCCACGCGGACCCCCCACAATGGCTTACTTTAGCTATCCATCTTGTACTCAGTCTGAACTGTACTGTGTTTGAGAACAAAGTAAAACCAAGGGCACACATCACAAACACACACTGACTTCATGGCAAAAATACTTCACAATTCACCAATTGCAGATTAATTAGTTTAGCTCAATATCTGCACTTGGTAAATTATGTTTTTTTTCACTTGTCTGATCGGACAAGTACAGTACAAATTCTACTTGTATTGTTGTGAATCTTCTGTGTAAACTCGCCTTAAAACAAAGTCCCCCAAAGGGCAGCTCAACACCCCCCTTATAGAATATTGCTTCCAGGAGCCCCCGTCATGCTCTGAACACCCCCCACAGATAATATTGTCCCTCTCGTCGAACCAAGCAAATCTTGGTGCATAAAGGCCAAAGCTGAAAAACCACTTCTGAATACGCGTGATATACTGAATGTAAATACAGTATACTGAATTTAAATATACTGGACCTTAATACCCTGGACGTAAATATAAGGAACGTTAATATACTGGATGTGAAACTACTAGACGTAAATATACTCAACATAAATATACTCAACGTAAATATACTGGACAAAAATATACTGGAGGTAAATATACTGAATGTAATATATACTGGATGTTAATACACTAGACGTAAATATACTGGTCATAAATATGTTGAACGGAAATACACTGGACGTAAATATACCGGACGTAAATATACCGGACTTAAATATACTTGATGTAAATATACTTGATGTAAATATACTGGACGTAAATATACTGGATGTAAATATACTGGGTGTAAATGTACTGGGTGTAAATGTACTGGGTGTAAATGTACTGGGTGTAAATGTACTGGATGTAAATGTTCTGGATGTAAATGTACTGGATGTAAATATACTGGATGTAAATGTACTGGATGTAAATGTACTGGATGTAAATGTACTGAATGTAAATGTACTGGATGTAAATGTACTGGATGTAAATGTACTGGGTGTAAATGTACTGGGTGTAAATGTACTGGATGTAAATGTACTGGATGTAAATATACTGGATGTAAATATACTGGATGTAAATATACTGGGTGTAAATGTACTGGGTGTAAATGTACTGGATGTAAATGTACTGGATGTAAATGTACTGGATGTAAATAAACTGGATGTACACGTACTAGATGTAAACGTACTGGATGTAAACATACTGGATGTAAACGTACTGGATGTAAATGTACTGGATGTAAATGTACTGGATGTAAATGTACTGGATGTAAATGTACTGAATGTAAATGTACTGGATGTAAATGTTCTGGATGTAAATGTACTGAATGTAAATGTACTGGATGTAAACGTACTGGATGTAAATGTACTGGATGTAAACGTACTGGATGTAAATGTACTGGATGTAAATGTACTGGATGTAAATGTACTGGATGTAAATGTACTGGATGTAAATATACTGGGCGTAAATGCACTGGATGTAAGAGAGAAAGTGACAATACAGGCTCATGGAGTGGTGGGTTTAGTAAACCACTCAGTAATCTCATCTCACAGATGTAATTAGTCACAGAGCATGTGTGATGATACATATGTAATCCCTCTATCGGGCCTGGCTCAAAGACAACAACACGCATTCATATCATTCAAACCGTGCATGTTAGACAAACATACACCCATATATATCACATCCAGCTTGTTACACACCAGCAGCACTGTATTTTATGATACTACCTCAATAAAGGAAGGAATGTGATACTAGCTGGTACATCCTGGTACTGTGAAGAAATCATCACAAAAGCTAAAATGCTGCACAGTATAGCACATTTCAATAAATCAATAAGTAAATACTGAAATAGAAAATTTCATGTTATCATAGTGTCATTACCATGTCAGGTCTGAGTAAAATGTTTACATTTGGTCATGTACAGCATATACAACCTACATCATCTCAGATAAAAAAAACACACCAGCATTAACACTGGTGAATAATGTGATAAAAACATAAACACAACAACAACAAAAACAACAACAGCAACAACAAAAACACAGTGGAGTTCAGATGTGGCACTAGACCATTATTACTAATTCATGTCATAAAAAAGCCCATTAGGAAACACTCAGTGGAGGGAACGCAGCCTGTTTAATCACACTTAATGTATGCATGTGCTGCTATCAAAAAGGCAAAGCGCATTTATCTTGCTCTCGGGCACCTTTGCTGAGGAAAAAAAACACCCTGTTGCCGCAGAACGGGTGGAAAACTGAGAGGAAGGGATGCAGAGAGAGAGGAGAGAGGGAGGGACGGACAGGAAGAAGGGAGAAGAGAGAGGGAGGGAGTATGGCAGGAGAGAGGCAAAGCAGGAAGAGAGAACAAGAGAGAAAAGAGGGCAGAAAGAGAAAGAGAAAAGTCAGAGAAAGAGAGTGAGAGAGCAGAAGAGGGGAGAAAGAGTGAGACACAGTGTCCCTAGTGAGACAGCGGGGGGTGGGGGGGGTGGAGGGGGCATATTTCCAGCTCACAGCGCCGCCTGTTCCATCCAGCAGTCACTGTGGTGTGAGCTCAGGGAAAGCATCAAACAAGCACCGCCCTCTGGCCCCATCTCCGCTCTCTCTGTCTCCCTCTCTGTCTGTCTGTCTCTCTCTTTCTCTCTCTGTCTCTCTCTCCGCTCTCTCTGTCTCTCTCTCTCTCTCTCTCTCTGTCTCTCTCTCTCTCTCTCTCTCTCTCTCTCTCTCTCTCTCTCTCTCTCTCTCTCTCTCTCTCTCTCTCTCTCTCTCTCTCTCTCTCTCTCTCTCTCTGTCTCTCTCTCTCTGTGTCTCTCTCTGTGTCTCTCTCTCTGTCTGTCTCTCTCTCTGTCTGTCTCTCTCTCTGTCTGTCTCTCTCTCTGTCTCTCTCTCTGTCTGTCTCTCTCTCTGTCTGTCTCTCTCTCTGTCTGTCTCTCTCTCTGTCTGTCTCTCTCTCTCTGTCTCTCCCAGCTTGTTGTGTTGCATGGCCTGGGGGGCGCAGCATAGCTGGGAGAACTCAGCGATAAACAGCCCAGAAAGATGGGGATTTTTCTGCTGTTATGTTGTTCTAGTTCCTGCTGATTTGACATTGCTTTCAAGTGAATCTGTGAGCCAGCAAGTTGTTCCATAAATAGGGCCACATGTTTTCCCCGTGAAGTCAGGAATGTTTTCGGTTGAAGACCAGAAATAGGAAAGGCGGAGCACACAGGGCCCATCCCACTAGAGTCAACATTCATGAGTAACTCATTAGGTGTCAGCCAAATTAAGATCATCTTGAACCATTCTGCTAAAAAGTAATGTGCTTTGAATCAACTGAGCAGATAAACAAATTAGTAATCACTGTTTTATTTAAATGAGTATCCCTGCAGTGAATCTTGTCTCTCTGGCTTCCCACAGCCCTGCATGAAGCTCGGCTAGCCTTAGTATTCTGCCCACATGTGTGAAGGACATCTGAGGAGGCCTGCCTCCAAGCAGGCAGGGTGGAGACAGAGAGAGAGTGAGGGCCGTTGCCAAGGGCTGCCATGGTTACCGGGTGCCAGACAGCCAGCTGCAGTCACACAGGGAGCTCTCGACCAGACCAGCAGAACAGCATTAAAGTACCCTTCTTGGTCGTCCACCGCTCCCACACAACGCAGTGACAGGGGTGCATTCTTTCAGGGAGAGGGGTGTAGTACAGCCTCCAGACCCCACCCTCTGACAGACACGCTCAGACGTGGTAGTGAGTAGGAGGGTATGAACAATATGAATTATATATGGGCACAATCTGCTCTCAAGGCAGCTCTTTCTATCAGCCTAGATCCATTCCAAACAGCCATCTCAGCTAGTACCGACTGCCTGTCTCAACCTAAACAGAATCTAAATTTAAACAGTGAATGAAAGAAAAGCCTTTTAACATATTAAATCCTGAGAACCCCCCCCCCCCACATCAAACAACTGAGAGTGAAGCCTAAAAGCGTCTTTGGTACTACTGCCAAGGCTGCCTGTAAGTGAAGCCTAAAAGCGTCTCTGGTACTACTGCCAAGGCTGCCTGTAAGCCACAATGCTGGGGGCACCAAGCACACTCTTTGCATTGAAGTGGATCTTATTTATATTTAGCAAATTCACTTACTAAGGAGGTCAGGAATTAAATATGTGGCTAGGATTTCCCCCGAAGCTCTCTTTCTGAGATTCTTTCCATTTTCTATGTTTTGGTTTTTAGGTGTTTCATTTCATATTTAATTTCTACAAGCTATGTTTCTGTATCTCCAGGAAAAGATCCCAAAGCAATTTAAACAGCCACGTCCCTCTAGCTTCCCACAACAAACCTCTACCTCCGTCTTTCTAGCTCAACACTTTCCTTCACCCAAATCTCTAGCCCTTATTCTCCATATTAGATGTCCGATAAGTCACGCCATGCAAAAGTATTATCTGAAATGAATAACATGTCCCTAGACTTACTAAGTCGCTTTGGATGAGACAGTCTGCTAGATGGTCTAAAATGTAAAACCCCAAGCATATCACAGTCATTGGAAACACCATGACACTTAGGGTATGCTGATACAAATACAGATCTCCTTTGGGACATCAGTGGCCTTAGTTTGCACATTTGGCATTCCTTAAACGTACTAAAAGATGCGTACAACTAAATAAACATTCAGCTTTTGTTTGAGCAGCAGGCTTACACAGACATGATTCAAATGTAACATTTAGCAGTCAGAATCATTTTCATCATCACTTGTGCCAGTTACAACACGCTTCAGGTTGCTTTTCCTGTGAAATGCTTGGTTTTCGAATACCTTTCCTAGCGCTTTAACCAACAAAGAATAGAATGAGAAGTTTGAATTGAAGTGAGGTAATTAAAAGCCTATAGAAAAATAATAAATAAAAAATATCAAAATCTCTTTGGTTATTTAGCCAGCTAGCATCATGGATAGGAGTGATCTAATAATGGCAATTCAAATAATTATTCTGAATTCCAAGAAGCCAGGAATTAATTTAGCTGTGCATATGTAAATAAAGGAGACTGCAGTCTATAAAATCGTAATAAAACACTGTTCAAGTGCTGTTCAGTGCATAAAAAGGTCGGGAACCTATGCTCCAGACGACAGGCTACGTTCAGCCAGCTGACGACATCCCACATGCCTATCTGATTGCTGCTGTGGCCAGACACATGAGGAAGTGGCATGAAGCATGTTTTCAGATGCACAACGGGGTTAAATGTTTCAGAATGCTGCCCTTAGATCACAGTCAGGACTATGACAGAGTAAACACTAAACACAGTGTTTGAGAACGTTCAGCTCGCTCTAATTTCCTCTTAATCTTCATCAGCTGCTAAGACAAAGAGGACAAAACAGAACAAGGATTATGGAGAGAAAAACAAAAAGACTTGGAGGGAGGTCCAGAAAGCCTTGTTTCGTCATGGCAACACCATGCATGTGCGGACGCAAGGCGACGCATTTCTCTGGGCCCTTGAAGACAGCTGGAGAACTAGTAAAGATGCTCTCTGACACACACACTCACAATGAGGATCTCATCATTCACACAGCTATAATTAGACGTTTGTCCAATTCCTTGAAACATTGAAATCTGACCTATTTTACGCAGATAAAATAAAGGGGAATCCCACCAGAGAATTCCATCTGGCAGGCTAAACTGTAGAGCCAGTAGCCTATCCACTCAGAAATGGATGTTACTCAAATGTCGTTCTTATAACATCTTTTCCAACGCATGCTGTCGTGTGAGCCACCAGGGTATGTATTCACACTATTGCAAAACCTTTAACTACATGAGCGAATATAGTCAAAAATAGGTCCACCTTACCTAAACCTAACCATTAACATGGGACAGCAAGGTGCCCAGGTGTTCAGGGCATCTGACTAATGTCCATAAACTTAAAATGGTCTTATTTGTTTGCACGGACCAGCCAAATATAAAGACTTTCCCACATTATCCACTGTTTAAAATGACTGTGAGGGCTTACATTTTGGTGGACATTTTGGTTTTACTTAGGGGCTGAGTGAGATGGACACTGGGCTGAGTGAGACGGACGCTGGGCTGAGTGAGACGGACGCTGGGCTGAGTGAGACGGACGCTGGGCTGAGAGAGATGGATGCTGGGCTGAGTGAGACGGACACTGGGCTGAGTGAGACGGACGCTGGGCTGAGTGTGACAGACGCTGGGCTGAGTGAGACAGACGCTGGGCTGAGTGAGACAGACGCTGGGCTGAGTGAGACAGACGCTGGGCTGAGTGAGACAGACGCTGGGCTGAGTGAGACAGACGCTGGGCTGAGTGAGACAGATAAGGCTGTGAGAAAAACAATTAGGCCAACAAAATCCCTCTCTCCCCCGTCTATGTCAGAGAGACTGTGAGCTGAGAATGACAGGCTGATTCGCCCCAAAAGAGAGCATCGCGTCTTGCCACTTCTTATTGACAGTTTTCACTGTCTGCTGGCTCAGCGTCTACACAGTCTACCTGATCAGCTCCATAATAATCACAACATATAAACCAACGCAGACAGACAGGACGGTCCCAACTTCAAACCGAGCACCACGATGCATTACCATCCGTCCACCATGACATACCTGTTAACAGCAAGGCCCTTTACCCTAGGTTGCTCCAAGGGGATCTCCCTGTAATGTACCTACCGTTAGACGCTCTGGATAAGAGCCTTTGCTAAATGACGCTAAAATTATGCACCCATAAAAACACATGAAGAGGGAACTATTTATGTTTGCAGGCAACAGTATTATCGTAAATGTAAAGAAAAATCTGAAACTGAAACGTTGGCGTGTAGTGCATTTATATCACACCGCAATACTGCAGGTGCACTATGGTGGTAATCGGAAGAGATGCACAGATTTGTCACGTTTCTGGCTTTAGGATTGACCTACTGTTACTACCTGTCAGGGTCTGATCCCATGCTGGAATCACTAGGCTGCCCTGCTGTTTCCTAAATGAATGTTCTTTACCACAGTAGGGATGGGCATTCACAGGGCCACTTCACCTGCCTCCCAGCAGAAGATCGGCCTTCCCCTGCCTCCCAAGATGCATTGCTTCAGCAGGTAAAGCTCTGCTGCTCAGTGTGATAAAGCTGTTCAGTATGTTTCTTTCCCCTAACTGCTGATTCAATAGAATAAACTCCCCCCTTTCAAGATGATGGCCATGTTAATAAATACTCCCACGACACGGTTCAACCGGTGTTCACTGACCACGCAATCCCCCGTGCTATACAGAGGATTCAGCCTGTAACCTACTCCATTACCCAGAATTCAGACTGTAACCAACTACGTAGTCCAGGATGTATCTAGTAATCAACTACATTACTCGGGATTCAGCAAGTAAATAATAATGTTATGCTGCGTTCAATTTGTACTGGGAGGTCGGAAATTCCAAGTTCCTAGTCGGAATTTCAACTGGAACACCGGAGAAATTTCACTACCTCCAAGTTCATTTTTCAAGATGGCAACACCCTGTGTCAACAGTAAGTATAAGTTGTTTTTTACAGTTAATTTTTAGTAATTGTTTTATTTGTTTTTCACAAAAATGGTCGTGTACACAGTACTGTCCAACTGCTGTCTTTGGACATGTTGCTACGGCATTAGAAGGCATGAATACACCGAAATGCATTTTTATCAACTGGTTTTGCTAAAAATGGCTAAAATGGTTAGTTGTATGCTACTTGTATGGCTGACTTGTTTCACACTCGGGTGTGACGTCATTCCCATTCCCGACCTCCCACTTCCAAGCATAATGGAATGCAGCATTACCCAGGATTCAGCCTGTAACCAACTACATTACCCAGGATTCATCCTGTAACCAACCCCATCACCAAGGATTACACCTGTAACCAACTTCATTACCCAGAATGCAGCATGTAATTAACCACATATATACATAAGATTCATGCAAAATCCCAAAGGAACTTTACCTCCGGCCCTCCATTTGTACATTTGCTTCTGCCATTAGCACAAACATCCCAATATCTGAAAGTGAAAATGATCTAGGATGTAGGTGCTAATATTTTATAGGTTCTAATAGGGTCCTCCTGTGGCCCCACTCAGCGACTGTCCAACGTTGCCGCCTCTGCTATTTTTGAACTTCCACAATTACCCAAAAAATAATGGATCGGCATAACTAATTATTTGTTTGTCTGATTTGACACACAAATTGTTCAGTTGTTAATGAGGTTTATTAATTTTATTTTATGATACTAGGAATGTTTAATTTCAGTTTTTATTTTTAGTAAATAAAAGTGGACCATGAATTGCATAATTCAAGTGTGTCCTAAACTTGATGCTTTTACTAGCCACTCTGTTAGAAGATTTATCACATGACCATTAAGACGGTCAGCCTTTATCCAAATGTGTGACCCAGGAACAGCCCAAGCCTCCAAGTTCTTAATATAGTCTAGACCAGTGGTTCTCAAACTTGACCACCAGCCAGTCCATATATTTGAACTCTTCCTGACCTAGCAGAGCAGATTCATCCTGCAGACTGTTGAAACGTGAAACTACTCGCTGAAACATTAGAAGAGTTTAAAGCACCAAAATGCTTGTAATGACACAAAATATTGATACTGATATTGATATTGACTTGTTGTCATTCCTTTAAGCAAGTAAAAAAACAGTCTTGTTGCAAAATATTTTCATAGATCAAATAGTGTGCTCACACATGCATAAATAATCAGACTCTTATCTGAGAGAACACGAGTTTAATGCCATGCTGTCTCACCTGCCCTGTAAAGAATTGGATCCAGCTGCCTCTTGGGCCTTGCGGTTGACGTTGCTCAGGGCAGGAGGGCCCATCCCAGGGCCGGCTGGTTGGGGCATACTGGGGGAACTGGGGGCCATGTTTGGGTAAGGGCGGCTGCCCGCGCCGGGACTTCGGCCCATGGGCATGGGTTGCCCGGGACCCTGTCCATGCATGGGGCTGCTGGCATTCATTCCCAGGCTGTTGGCCATGCCAGGGCCAGGCCCGTTGTAGTTGCCGCTGGGGGTCCCGCCATAGTTGGATGGACGCGTGTAGTTACCTGATGGGAGAGGAGACATACATCCCTGGCAGATGAGTTGGTGCTAAATGCTATCCTTCAATAAGTAGATAGAAATCAATTTAGCATTAATTTACAATTACATTTTAGTCATTTAGCAGACGCCCTTATCCAGTGCGACTTACAGTAAATACAGGGACATCGTTCAAGGGCACAACGAAATCTCGAATCAATCGGGAATCAAACCGGCAACCTTCCGCTTACAAGTCTGACTCCCTACCCACTCAGCCATCTAGCACTCTCATACATATGTCGATTTCACAAAGCCAGATGTTCAATTTCAAATAAGAATAATCCACTGTCATTTGTAAGTAACATCTTGCATTAAAGCAAATGACAGATGAAGTTGAGCCATAGTAAATAGGGTCTCTGTAGTGTGTAACGTCGCACATGTGAATGCGGTTGTTTGGTTGGCTGAACCCTTTGCCATTTCTTTTGGCAGCAGGCATGACATCGATTGGAGGAGAGAGATGCTGACTCTGCATGGCACCATTACACTGCTCAGGCAGGCGTTTAAGAAAAATCATACAACCACTGCAACCAACCTGCTCCTACCGTTACACAGCCATGCTAAGGCTCACGTAAACCTCTCCATTTTGGCTCAAAGACCTCAGAAACATTCCATTTTCCAGAGATGAAGTAACTGCAAAAAACCCTGTAAATTATATCAAATGTGTACGTATCCATAAAGGCCTCAAATAAAACTCAACTCTTTAATTTACAACTCTTAAATAATAATAATATGTTTATTTTTATAGCGCCTTTCAAGAACCCAAGGTCGCTTCA
The DNA here is from genome assembly GCA_016801145.1 of Umbra pygmaea. Classification (NCBI taxonomy): domain Eukaryota; kingdom Metazoa; phylum Chordata; class Actinopteri; order Esociformes; family Umbridae; genus Umbra; species Umbra pygmaea. The sequence continues at coordinate 22,448 of JACXGM010006355.1, read as the reverse complement.
CAAAATGATGCAAACAGTTATCAGACAGAAGGACAGGCAGTCTGCTTATTATTAGAACAAGCAAAAAAGCAAATGAAGACAACAAACGAAAAAGACACAACATGGAGGGCAGATAAATAAAATGATAGATAATTATTGAATGAGTGTAGTGAAAATATGAGTTTTAAGTTGAGATTTGAAGGTCTGTAGGTTAGGGATGGCACGAAGATCAGAGGGCAGCTTATTTCATAGCTTAGGGCCTACAACACTAAAAGCCCTACCACACACAGTAGAGAGATTATACCTGGGTATGACAAGCAGATTGTCATTGCTAGATCTAAGGGTCCGAACGGGAACCAGCCGCGGTCGGTGGATCTTAATTGGGGAGAACGGGCTTGTATTACGCTCAGAACCGGAGTAATTTGAATGTGTGCAAATCAAAAAAACAATTGGTTTTGTTCGTTGCGCACCATTCCATTCACTCCGGTTCCGAGCGTAATACGAGCCCGTCCTCCCCAATTAAGATCCACCGACCGCGGCTGACGGGAACATATGGTTGCACTAACTCAGCAAGGTATTTAGGTGTGGGGCCGTGACAGGCTTTATAAACTAGGACTAACAGTTTAAACTGGATGCGATTGACCACAGGAAGCCAGTGAAGTTGGAAAATGATAGGAGTGATGCGTGTAGATTTTTTGTTAAATGTAAGGGCTCGAGCAGCGGAGTTTTGTACCATTTGAAGGCGATGTATAGCTTTGGTGGATAGGCCACTGTATAAGGAGTTACAGTAGTCCAATCTGGAGGTTATAAATGCGTGGATAACGCATTGCGTGGCTTTCATTAGAAAAATGCAATACTAAATAAAAATCTGTAACCTTAACATGAATGTAAATATTTCTGAATGTACAGTGGTATAATAATGTTTGATTTCAGGTAAGACAACAGTAATTGGAAATAATCAGGGAAGTAATACTCTCTGGATGGAAAACTTAGATTTAAGCAAAAGTATGAAACCGTATCACACACATGCCAAGCATGGGTCCCTTCTACTGTGAATTCGTTCTCTGAGGACAAATCCCCGAAAAATAGAAATGGAAAATATGGCATCCCTTTTGTGAAGGGGGCTATTTATTATGATTTGATTAAGGGTTCTTTAGTTAGGGCTCACAGCCTAATCCTCTGAGATTATGTCTGGAAAAGGGGATCAAGTCCCTTTAAACCTGAAGGGTTTTCCAGCTCTGAATGAGGGAATGACAATATTCTGCGAAAAGAACTGACTCCAAAAATGGAAATGGCTTTTGCCATCCCCGAGCTGCTTCAGTGGAAAGACATTCCACATGACATAAGCCTATGAGTCCAACAGAGAAAAAGTTCGCCCGGAGATGGGATTTATATCAAGCAAAAATAAAAAAGTATTTCTAGGAAAGTCTACCGCTCCAGTTGAATTTGCCCAGAAAGTGTGATGAAATGTGGTGTAGCAAGAGATGTAGAGAACCAGATAGGTATCTAGGGAGCCTGACTGATTCGGCACACGGTTGACACCTGTCAAGCGTTTTGGGGCCTCGTCTCCAACATGCCAAAAAGGGAACTGTTCAGAGAAAAGGGGATAAAGACAAACACAGGAGGATATATTAAAACATGAATAAGACAGGGTCTGTAAGTGTGTGTGTGTGTGTGTGTGGATGGACAAAGTGATTCTTGGATGCTTCCCCTGTCTCTGGTTTCCAATTGGTTGAGGCCCAAACACCCCATGTGAAGTTGTTCTATTTGGTCACCAATCGGTCATTTCCATCCAAAAACAGCAAGAGGCCAAGCCTGGAAAGTTTCCAATACTGGTTCAGTTCCTAATGACCTGTGTCTTCTACTTACACTAAGATTACAACCAGGGATTGTAATGGCTGATGAGGATCACATGAAAATGTGTTCTTCACAGCTTTCCTCAATCCTAGTACACTGACATTCTTCACTTATCTTCAGTTTGAGAGCCAAGTTTAGAAGGATTCAGATTTTATTCTACAGTGTGAGAATAGTTCATTTCCAGGCTGGCTGGCGCTGTAGTTGGTGTTGTGCCAGAGCGCCACTTCAGGGCAGATTAGTGTTGCCTCCACGCTCCGCTCCACTCTCCACAGCCACCGAGGGGCCGTCTCTCACCCAAAGTGCCTACACACGACCCTGAGCTTTTGTAAGGAGCCTCTCGTCCTCATCCAGACACGCACACACCACTCGCATACCTGAGCATGCACTTTCCACACTGTTCTTGCTGTTTAGACACATTTACAAGAGAAAAACTAAATGGAGAACGGGCAGATAGGATGGAGTAGGAATGATCAAGATCTATCTGTTCTCCCAGCCCTTTCTCTTTTTCCCAATCTGCCTTTGGGAGGTGTGGTATTTATAACCCCCACAGAGCAGCAGGGAGCAGTGTGCCTCCTTACCAATTACATGGAAATTCCAGTCATGGTCACGCGTTCCGAGGACACTGTTGCCGAGCTGTATTTAATCCCCTCAGTCCCGCTGGAGGAGGAGGACTGTGACCAAACAGATTACAGACTGCTTCTTCAGCAGACTGGGTGCAGCACTGCTAACAGCCGGCTCGCCCATCCCTGTCCTTGGCAGCAGAAATACCCTGTGGACCTGAGAATGGCTGTCCACTGAATCTGTGCATCACTAAGGAACGTAATGCAGATTACAAGGCTGTATGCTACAGCTGCAGGAGCTAGCGTGTGGCCGGAGTGACATAGCGAACCTTAAACCACACTGTACTGCATGTACGTCGCTGAACGAAACAATTATTTGGGGGCATGCCAGCCTTCTTGTGGAGAAAAAGAATTATGGGTGAAAGCAGATTTTATTTTTACCATTCTGTTCCTTCTCTCATCCTCTCTCTGGCCAGAGGCTCTCTGAGATTCTCCTGGACGAAGTCAGCATCTCTCAGAAAGGTGTCTACGATGCAGCAGGGCTTTGGACAGCCTAAGGGCTCTGTGTACTTGGACCAACCCAATTTCCCAAAACCTCCACGGCCCTTTGGCTCTTGGGGAATGAGCTCTTCTTTTACAGAATTATGTGTTGGGGTATAGCAGAGCACCCGGGCTCACAAACTGCTGTACGAAGCATGGTTATTACAAGTGTGGTACTTTGCCTCGAAGGGGTGAGGACAGAGGGGGGTGGTAGCTGTGGAAGACGCACAGCAGGCATCTGAATGACCCTGCCCTACATCACTCTGTACAGTTCAGTATCTACTTTAGTAGACGTGGCTTATTATAGAGCATGTCTGTAGAGCAGCTGCAGCAACGACTGGAGGCCTTGAACAGCGCCTGCTATTGAAAAACTCTACTAGATCTCGTCCAAGCACTTGAAGAGAGTTCAAACAGCGGTCGACATAAACACTTTAGGTGGTGAACCCAGATGCTGTACCTAATGGTTTTGTTAGACAGAGGCAGGAGAGGTCTACTTGTTCCGAGATGTAGGCTGTAGTTGTTTTTCTCCTTCGCTAACAGAAGAATGCTCTAGCCTTTAAGTTGCACAATAGAACATGAGACAGTTTTCATGTTCTTACAAAGAGTACTTGTTCTTCACGTCAGTGTGTGTGAGCGGCGATCGAGGTGAGTTGAGACCAACAGGGTGCAGAAGGAAGAAAACTCACAAACGTTACATGCACACCCGCACACACACACAAAGATGTGCTTTCAGTTGTTAGCAGCCTGAGGCTTGGATAACCTTGCGGTGCCAAGCAGAGATCAGGAACTTGGAGAGCATTTCCATGTTGGTTTAATGAGTTAGTCATTTTGTGGCACAGGGAGAGACGGGAAGCAGATGGAGCTGTCATTAAGAACAATGAGCAGCAGCTGTTTGGCCTGTTCACCTAGGCCCAGGATCCAGCCAAAACAGATCAACCTGAATAACCAGGCCAAGACATACCAGCCTGAACACACCGGCAAAGACAGACCAACATGATCGCATAGGCCAAGACAGATCAGCCTGAACACACACGCCAAAACAGATCAACCATATCACACAGGCCAAGACAGATAAACCAGATCACACAGGCCAAGACAGATAAACCAGATCACACAGGCCAAGACAGCTAAACCCGAACACACAGGCCAACGCATATCAACCTGAACACACTGGCCAAGACAGATCAACCTGAACACAATGGTCAAAAAAGACTAATCTAAACACATCAGCCGAGACAGACCAGCCTGAAAACATCAGCCAAGACAGACCAGCCTGAACACATCAGCCAAGACAGACCAACCTAAACACATCACCCAAATAGACCAGCCTGAATGCACCGGCCAAGATAGACCAACCTGAATAGTTCAGCCAAGACAGACCAGACTGAACACATCAGCCAATATAGATCAGCCTGAACACACCAGCTAAGAAAGACCAGACTGAATGCATCAGCCAAAACAGACAGAGTATAAACAAGTTTCTCTGGGACACATGGACACACTCCAACACACAAGTTCCTCTGGGACCCATGGACACACTCCAGCACACATGCTCCTCTGGGATCCATGGACACACTCCAACACACATGTTCCTCTGGAAACCATGGACACACTCCAACACACAAGTTCCTCTGGGACCCATGGACACACTCCAGCACACATGCTCCTCTGGGATCCATGGACACACAACACACATGTTCCTCTGGGATCCATGGACACACAACACACAAGTTCCTCTGGGATCCATGGACACACAACACACAAGTTCCTCTGGGATCCATGGACACACTATCACATGTTCATTTGGGGAAGTAGGTGTTCCTCTATATGACAGACAAAAAGACAAGAAATGTCCAAGAGTGTGTGTGTATGTGAGTGTGTAGAAAGTGTTTGTGTTAAGTAAATTATCTAACCATCACACAGTATCTGACTGATATGTAACTGTTTATTGTTTCTAGTGCCCCTATAGCCAATTTCCATTGTAACTTCACCATTCCATATTATTATTCTGTTGTTAAAGTGTTTACATGTACAGACCTGTACATATTAGGCTAGTTTTCTAGAGTCCCCCTATACACACTATGATCTATTTGGTCACTATAGTCAATTGAAACGCATTTTGAGCATAACACCATTTCCTTTTGTGGTGTCCTGTTTACATGTACAGACCTCTATATTCTAGGCCCAATCTCTCACCTCCTTTGCTTATATCTTATTGTTTACTGAATACATTACATTATTCTACTTTTAACTATTATTGTATGCTGGAGACGTGGCACAATATTGGCACTGTACATTCAATTGCATTCTGTGTATGCCAAAGAAACCTGGAATCACAGATCAGCACCTCCGTCCCTTCAGCAGAGCAGTGTTGCTGAACCCTCAACTGACTGTAGAATGTTCTCTGTTCTGTTGGGCCTCCGCCACTGGATCTCATCCCAGCTGAGGCACACTATCAGATCTGAGTGGATGGAAAGACCAAATACCACATTTTTCTGAGCTATTCATCAACATTAACTAATGGGAGGGTCTCGCCTATATTCGTATAAAAATGTACGTGCATTCATCACAGTGACATTATAAAATACACACCACCAATACCCCAATGGTTCATTGGGTGAATATACAGGGGAACTTAACACAAGAGCAGAAGATAGCAGATGGAACTGACTGCTGCTTTCTGAAGACATAATAATGAAAACTCAACACTAAAATCAGGCTACTCTTATAATGTGAGTACTGAAATGAACTGAAAAGAACTAGGGGGAAATTTAGCTGACTGGCCTAAAGTTAACACAATTCACATTACAATTTGTGGTGTACTTGAAAATTAAAAAAATATCTTCTGCGAGAATATTGCATTGCAGGTTTGATTGAAACACCCTCATTCTAGATGTGTCCTCTCTATGGCCGCAGTTACAAACCGAGATTCTCGAATCCGCTCGAGCCGAGACAAAATACGTTGTATTTACATTGTCATGTCTCCAGACCGCAATTGCACGTTTGTGGGTGTGTCATTCAAGACGTCTTGAGCTGAGTGCCTGAGCGCTTCGCTCAGAAACCAGCCCAGCCCATTGACTTATTCCTGCGCAACACACATTTCTACTGGGCTGTTTGCAAAGCCCCAGGTGGGTTCTTTCGAGTTCTTCTTGTGAGCTACCTCTGGAGGTTGCGTGAAATTCGAGAAAGACCCGCAGGTTTATACACTACAATTGTGTCTCATCCCGAACTGTGCTCGAGCGGATTTGAAAATGTTGCTGAAATCTATCGTTGCAACCACTTAAGGCGTCTAGAGTTCAAGTGCTTCATGAATATTCTGGCGAACCCATTCCTTATATTCCATAAAGAGAGAGGAGAGCCATTGCGTGTATTTCACATTTTGACTGCCAGTTAGAACGTGACAATTCTAAATGTTTTTTAATTATTTTTTATTAAGAGGACAGGAGGAAGCAAAAGCCAGGAAGACAGGTAGGGGGAGACAGAGAGGAAAGGCACAGACTGGCTGACCCTGGGCTCGAACCACCGACGCCAGGGCACATGTGATCCAGAGTTAGGAGCTTAGACCACTACCCCAACTCTGGGACAGAATGAGACAATTCTAATGTATTTCCTCCACAGGAGGAAACCCATTCCATAGGACTGTTCAGCAGATTGTCTAAACTGTCAAACAACCGAATAAATGAAACCAAACAAGTGCTCCTACCTTGTGGTCCATACTGGTTTCCGTGGGGCGTGTAGGGGCCACTGGAGCCCCCATGGGAGTATGGCCCAGAGCCCATCCCTGGGTACATCTGACCCCCGGGACCAGGAGGTGGATGAGGGGACATTGAGGGCCCCGACTGGGGGGTTGGTACAAACTGGGAGCCAGATGGGTTTCTCTGCATGTTAGACAATAGGCCTGCAACACACAGAGAAAGACCATGTCAACAGATCTGAGTAATGCTGTAAATCTAGACACACACAAAGCATCAGGTACTAGTAGGTGTCTTGCTCAAGGGCACGTTAACATATTTGCTCTGAGATTTCAACCAGAAATATGTCCCAATGCTTTAACCACTGCAACAGTCTATAGGTCATCACATAACTAGTTATGGCAAGCTGGCACCGCACTGTGGTTGAGAATATATATAATTATTTTCTGTCCACAGGGGTACCAATCAATGCAGACAAACAATCACCCACGCATACATACACGCTCATATAGACATGTACACATGATTGGCTGGTATTTATGCTTTTGTGTATGTACAGATAATGCATATATAGTACATTACTCTGCACTCTGGGAATAAGACAGCGATTTAACCATGACTGCTGTGTAATGCTAAGCTGTTGCGGGAACTGTGAGCTCTCAATTCATGAAACAGGCCTTCAGCTCTGCTCTCCTCCACAATTCAGATTGACATTTCAAATGATCCTCACAAGGCCTCACTATTACCAACCCATTTCATGCTGAACCTGAGCGTGAAGCCGGAGAAAAGCTCTCCAATCTGTCTCTGCTGGGAAAGGTGTCTGGAGCTGCAGTCCATCACAAGAGACAGAGGCCTCTACTAGTATAATACCCGGGCTTTGATTTAAATGGATCCGCTGTGTGGGGCTTGGGTCACACACGCACGAAAACACATCCATGTATGCGCACACACACACTCTTCCAATCTATTGATAGGCTGTGCCGCTATTCAGAGCCAGCGTCCAGCAGCTCTTTACTGACGGAGAGAAGTTGTTTCCACGTCTGCCTTTTTCAGCTGAGAGAGAAAGAGAGAGAGAGCCGGATGGAGGGAGAGGAGGTCTGAACGTGCCCGTGCCTCTGAGAGCATGGGTTTAAGGGGAACATTATTGTGATGTTTTGCTTCCATTATCGAAAAGGATTCTGAAAAACACTGCAATACTGCTTTCTAAATTGCCTGGAAAATGGACGGAGAGAGGAATATTGTGCAGACAGTTGCTAAAAGCAAATAACGCATTCAAGGACTTTTCCCCTCCCTCTCATAACAACCCCCCCACCCACCACGGTGGCAGAGAGAGCAGAAGCTCTTAGCTGAACAACAACAATGAGGGGCAGCGCTTGGAGGGAGAGAGAGAGAGAGAGAGAGAGAGAGAGAG